>JANDKE010000001.1:0-96483 GCA_027627275.1 Coprinellus aureogranulatus
CGGGACTAGCATGTTTTAGCGCCTTGATAATTTATTTTGAGTCCACTGGTGAATATGCTTCACTGTGTTAGGAACCTCCTGGTTGAGTGTGTCGACACGAATAATGGAGCATCGGCTTTTCTGCCAGCTGGTCTACTGAGCTGCTGAGCGGAGCTGCTGAAGATGCCAGAGGATGTCTAGAGCTTCGGCCAACTTGAACATAGTCAGTCGCCGAACGGCGTTCTACGGATATCTTCAACTTCGCGCCCCGTCAGGTACCTAGGTACCGGTCAGATGAAGTCCCTATTACGGCGGGCGAGGGCTCAAGCGCTCAGGGTTAGATATCCTGTGTTTTACCGAGCGCTCGTGCGCACGCCAGAGTCCACGCCAGGCTGCGATGACTGCCAGTGTGAGGTAAAGGAACAGAGTTCCAAGTTTGAGGCGCCCATGCGACGTGCCACGCAAACCACGCGTTCGGAACATTCCGATCACGGTCGACGGCGTTCGCTCACGAACGCTTACTGTAACGTTCGAAGGTACTATACCACCTCAGCTTTCAGAGAGACAGCTACGCCAAAGTATCTTATTCACAGTGACCTTTCGTTCTAGTATCTACAGTACCCTTCCTGTTCGGACCCACTTAATCCTCGGCAACTTGAATTACAACCTTGCCGACATGCTTCTGTGATTCCAGGTACGCATAGGCTTCAATCGCTTGGTCGAAAGGGAAGACCTTGTCGACAACCGGAATTGTCTTCTCGGGGTTGGCCTCAATAAGGCGATTCATGTCCTTGAATCTATGCAGGTTTGTCAGAAACTGCGATCTACAGATGCGAGCGAGACGCCAATGGACAAGGCATACTTCTCAACAGGGCCTATGAATATTCCCCTGATTTGAATAGCCTTGCGGATGATCGGGAAGATGTACTCTGCCAAATCAGCTTTATCCTGAGGGAGATGGGATTTATGTTCAGTGTTCAATACGAGAACACCCTAAAGATCAACGCACCGGCGCAGCGAGCAGGAACCCAATCAAATTAATACGACCACCGATTCTGGCCGCATTGATAGACTGAAGAAGGGTGCTGGGACCACCGACCTCGATGATGTGGTCAACTCCAACGCCTCCAGTCTGTCCCCAATGTCAACGTCAATTTCCCCCCAGCACTATTCGCGTAAGTGGCTTACAATCCTCTGGACTTCCTTGTCCCAATCTGGGGTCTCTTTATAGTTGATGAGATATTTGGCACCTAACTTCTCAGCCTCCTTTAACTTCTCATTAGACGAAGAAGTCGCGATTACTGTCGCACCCGAAGCCACTGCGAATTGAAGGGCGAATATAGACACTCCACCGGTGCCTTGTACGAGAACATAGTCGCCTGCCTTGATAGGAACAGGACCGTGAAGTGCGTTATAGGCTGTCACTGCGGCACATCTACGGATGACTCTGTCAATGTAGCTTGGAACAGGGAGAAGACCCGACTCACGGCAGTGTGGATGCCTGGACATATGAAAAGTGGCTCGGAATCCTGACCAAACCCTGTCATCATTGCGAAACGCGGTAAGCTGCATGTTACAGGTTTTGCAGGACTGTGGGGTTGCACTCACATGGGCTGGCAAGACGCGATACTGCGTCAGTACACCGTCTTGTGCACCTCCCAGTGCCGACTTTCCAATCTCAGTTGTATGTTCTCCATAGATATGGTCCGTGCAAAAGTTGGACGCGACACGATCGCCGACTTTCCACTCGCTGACAGAGTATCCGACAGCCACAACTTCCCCAGCGAGGTCGGAGCATGGTACAAAGTTCTCAGTGAGTCTGTGACAACACAGGCCCTCTCGGTCAAAGGAGCTTTACGGTGTCAGTCGTAGGAGAAGCGCACCCTGCGCCATATTGCCCCTTCGCGATAGCAAGGTCGCGATACTGCGAAGTTGGGTAAGAGTCCAATGGTGCCGCGAGCTCGATCAATCCTCACCTGTAGAGATACAGCGTAAATCTTAACTAGAACCTCGGTAGGGCCGAGTTGGGGTACAGGCACCTCCCTCTTCTGTAGGTCTTTGTAAGTCCCAATCTGCAGTACACCCGGTCGCGTCAGTGTTGCAGCGAAGGAAGGTTTAGAATGGGGGGCCTACCTTGGGGAGGAAGTATTGTTGCGTTTTCTGAGGGTACGGCATTATCCCTTTCTCTTCGTGGTAGGCAAAGGATGCGGAGGAGAGCAATGGCTTATATACATACTCAAGGGCCCTTTGCCTCGCCTCATTCTTGTGAAATATTCGTCATCCAGCGATTGTCGGAGGGTTTCAAGGCTGGCTGAAAGACTACGAGCCCCGTGGAGCGGCAGAAGCCATAGAGTAAAACCTGGCTTACCAATTCAAGAGCGAGTTTGGGCCTGAGAGAGCCCGATACAGCAACTTTCAGGTTGCTGAATCATCTTCAAGGCAATAATCTTGCTGACATGCTGCGGAAGTAGAAAGAGATAACCTTCGATCTCGGAAGGCAACCCCCTACAAATCGGGTCTGGCAATCCTATACCGTCATCCTGGGCGTCAAAACAAACGCCCTTACCGAGAGTCATTGCATCACATCCGTGCCGGACATTGGGTGAACCTTGCCAGCAGATACAGGGAAGAATAACATCAGTACCTGAAAATGGGAACTGTACATTCAGTGAAATGAGGCGAGTTTAACGAGGACTCAGGAACACTTGTACTCTCGTCCGAGCCAGGCACCGTGTCGGACCTGGAACAGCGAGGACCGTAAAGGAACTGGACAAGAGTCAAAGTCCCTCATATTCATGCGACGTGGTTTGCACTGCATTATCGGAATATTCCGATCAGTCGATCGCTCACGAGCGCTTAAGTGCGAGATTTGCCGTCGGTACATCTCTCAAAGCATTTGGTACATCCACATTGACTGACATCCACACCAGATAGAAGCGTAACGACGTCTCTTGGAACCTAACAATCGCACAGCCTTCCCGCTTCAGCCTCACTTAATCCTCGGCGACCTGAATCACAACTTTGCCCACGTGCTGCTGTGATTCCAGATACGCATAGGCCTCAATCGCTTGGTCGAAAGGAAAGACCTTATTGACCACCGGGATTGTTTTCTCGGGGTTGGCCTCGATAAGCCGAATCATGGCCCTGAATCTATAGGAGCATATCAGAAAACGTAGTCCGCAAAAGGAGGACGAGATGCACTTCTCAACAGGGCCGATCCATATACCCCTAACTTGGATCGTCTTTAGGATAATTGGGAAGATGAGCCCTGCTAGTTCAGCCTGATCCTGCAATCCGAAAAAAAGTAGCATCATGTTTCAGTGAATCGAAGTGCGAGACTGCGAAGAAAGTCCACGCACAGGCCCACCGAGAAGGAACCCAATTACATTGATTTGGCCTCCAATTCGAACTGCGTTAATAGACTTGTAAAGGGTAGCAGGACCGCCAACTTCGACAATATGGTCGACTCCAACGCCGCCAGTCTGATGTGTGCTTGAATGTTGAATACCCCTAAACACCATTATAGTAGGAGACTTACAATCCTCTGAACTTCCTGGTCCCAATCTGGTGTCTCTTTATAATTGATGAGGTGCTTGGCACCTAACTTCTCAGCCTCCTTTAACTTCTCGTTAGACGACGAAGTCGCGATAACTACCGCGCCCGAGGCCACCGCGAACTGGAGTGCGAACATCGAGACGCCGCCGGTGCCCTGTACTAGAACGTAGTCGCCTGCTTTGACAGGGACAGGTCCATGGAGGGAGGTGTAGGCCGTCACTGCAGCACATCTGCAGGAGAGTGAGTCAAGGCTACCCCAGAGCGATTGTATACTTTAGGCTTACGGCAAAGTAGACGCTTGTACATAGGAGAAATGGCTCGGGATCCTGATTAAAGCCTGCCACTGTGGTCAGCTTGACCTTCCCCGCGTTTAAAGCGACTCACATGAGCCAGTAGCACGCGGTATTGCGTGAGTACCCCGTCCTGACCGCCTCCCAGGGCTGACTTCGTAATCTCGGTTGTATGATGTCCGTAGATGTGGTCCGTGCAGAAGTTCGACATAACACGATCCCCAACGCTCCACTCGCTGACGGAGCATCCAACAGCTACAACTTCTCCCGCAAGATCTGAGCAAGGCACAAGATTCTCAGTAAGTCTAGGGAAATGAAAGAATGAATCAGGGACAAGACGTCCAGAGGGATANTTGGAAGAATGCAGTACCCTCCTTGATACANCCCTTTCGCTCGATAGCAAGGTCCCGGTACTGCAAGANCACGGCTAAGNTCTATGGCCNGTATATGGAAGNGTGGAGAGGGCTTTACCTGNAGCGATACCGCGTGTGCNTTGACCAGAACCTCGGCAGGACCGAGTTGGGGTACTGNCACTTCCNTNTTTTGAAGGTCTTTGTAAGTTCCAACCTACGANACACCNAATAGCATCAGCTTAGAANCNTAGGGCGGTTGAGGAAAGGAACCTACCTTGGGAAGGAAGTATTGCTGTGTCTTCTGAGGGTACGACATTATNGTNTTGTCGGAAAACNTTCCTAGAGGAAAGGGATACAGACNNGACTCTTAAATACNCGCTCGAGNGAGCTNTTCTTCGCNTGAATCCCATGGAANNTTCGTAATCCAGAGGATANAGCCGTTGTCGNAGGGTTTCGAAGCCATACGAAAGGGCTNCGATAGCCCGNTAGAAAGGCAGAAGCCGTAGAGAATTACCAATCCAAGTGAGTTAGCGCCTGGGGGTGCTCGATANAGCAAGGTTCGGCAGGGTTGCTGAATCAGCTTCGAGGCGACAATCTTGCTAACGTTGCTGCGGAGATCGACAAAGANGACCTTCAACATCAGAAAACACCCACTTCATGAGAACATCCGGGCTGGCNAACCCTACATCATCGCCCTAGGCGCCAAAACGCACGCCCCTTATGGATCGTCACGCGCCCACGTTGGAGTGCCTGTGGAGAGCGTAGCGATCTTCGCAAAGATATGNTTACGATAACTACGTTGATTCCTGAAGACGGTGAGACTATACAATTAGTCAACGACTTTCCTCTTTCTGAANAGTATTTCTGCAGTGCGATTGGCAGTACGACCGCTCGCGAACCATGTAGGCTCCGGCGTTACCCTGGAGTCCCCGGGAAGCTTGAAGTCGTAGTTCAAGATGATATGGGCCAGGAGCGCCTTGACTTCATTCACAGCGAAGAAGCGTCCAGGGCTATATTGGCGCGTCCAGTAGGTTGCANNANGGATGACGGAAGGAGCTTACCACGCGTGTCGCCCATATCCGAATAACATGTACGTGGGATCCAGAGAGACCATCTGGTGCTGCAAAGATTCCAAGCCTGCNCCCTCNTTTTCTCGCAACTCAGCGAACCGGAGACCCATGAATTCCTGGGGGTCCTCGTAGTACTCCTGTGCGAATGTCATTCAAGTTATAAACGCTTCGAGGCTGCCGTGGCTCACCGCATCCAGTTGCATCGGTCCGTTTGCAACGCAAACCGTCATACCTTGNGGGATCACCAAGCCGTTGGAGAAAACGAAATCCTTGTAGACTTTCCTCCTCATCGAGGCTATGCGANCNTGGTTAGCATCAGTGTGCGTTCAGAGTAAGAGTCNCCGAGGGGTNTTTCTTACTCGTCGAGATGCCCCCGAGTCGATTGGATTCCTTCATGAAGCTATCAAGCTTAANNAAACGAGCCATTGCGTCCTTAGTCCAGCCGTGAGCACGGACGACTTCTTCTATNTCCGTGCGNATAGGTGTGATATATTCCGGCCTAGCAGCTAAGTCGAAGAGCGTGCTGGCAGAAGTCTGTTTGTAGCNCTAAAAGTCAGCAGGGATCANTGAACCNGGAGATGAACGCACCAACGAAGTCGTATGGATGGCGGCAAAGTTGATGACCATGACCTTGGCGGTGATTGTATCAAGTGTCAACTCTTCCGATGGGGCATTGTCGATGAACCAAGAAACCAGATCNNTCTGGGACTTCCTTAGCTACGCAAGGAGCAGCAGGAAGCGGACAACTCACAGNCTTTCCTTCCCAATCTGCTCCGAACTCTGCATGCTTGGCCAATCGATCCTGGATAAGAGGTTCAAGCAGTTCCTTCGCCCTCCTTTCGGAAGCGTGACCTGGCAATAATGGGGCCACAATCCTGTTTCAAGGTGGGCGGTAATTGAGTATGATCTCGAAGAAGCGAGGTTCAAAGGGAACCTACGGTTTAAGCCAACTTGGAGTCATACAAAGAAGGTTCGCAGATAGGGCGGTTTGAATAGTATAATTTTCTTGGATCTTCAGATAGTCGGGATTTCGACCTGACGAGCACCCGATCAGCTTAGGAATGATTGTTGAGCCGCTGTTACCTACAGAGCGGAAGGTTGACAAACAGGCGGTTGGTAGTCCGACAGACAACATGAATGAGGGTCTTGTGCAGAGGGGAAGCTCTTCCAGTCTGGCACGGGATGTTAGAATGTTAAAATTTGCGAAAGGACACGAAAACTTGCCATCTCCCGCATCGAACCAGTCGGCGCAGGATGTCCTGATTTCGTCGGTGACATCGGCAAACCGCCCAGGGAAAGCCCGTGTCAACGCAGTGCGAACGACCGGGATATGGAACGGCGACGACTTGAAGTGAGTGGGCATCGTGTGCCTGCTCTGAATGAGCTGAGAGCGTTATGGAACATTAGCTGCTACGGAGGCTTCAAGTAAGGAGGTGCCGGCTTACGTCGTTGGAAGCTCCCCTGAATGAAATCGTATCCGAGGGCGCCTTACGCAAATCTTCCACCATGCTCAATTCGCCCACCACGACGAGCCATCCACTCTCCGTCGTGTGGCATGCAACTTTGAACGGTTGTCCTTTATACTGGTACGCATCGTGAGATTACGTTCAATCACGACGCAAGAGAAGTGAGCATTACCTTGGCATATCCTTCTTCGACCATGAGGTGACCCCTGAACACGAACCTCCATGCATCGAGATATGACAGGAAAAACCAGTCGGATCCTAATGTAGGGATATGGGCAAGCTAGATATTATGGGTTGGTCGTAAATGTCAGAAGCGGGTAGATGGCGGCGTCCGGCCTACCTTTGCTCGAGTTTGGTAGAATCTGTACCACTTGTACAAGAAGAATGTAATAGCGAGTGAAGAGAGAGTTTCTTTCCAGGATGCCATGCTGGATGCCGGGGGAGAACAACGGGGTGAAGGTGGTGGACACCACTGGGTTATACGTCCAACTTGCGGGGAAGTGCCCCCGAGGTGACAAACTCCCTTCTTATGAGTTTGAGAAGGGGGCCGCGGAACCCAGCGGAGCCTGCATGCCAACTTGGTGCTTCTATCTCGCTATGGTAAGTTGGATTCCCTGCGATTCAAAGGTCAGCAGGTTCCGCATCAACTTGTAGAAGNTCGAGTNGCCGCCGATAGTGCATCCCACGAACGGGTTCCGGAAAAAAAGAAGGGGCGAGAGCNCCTCNCCAGNGTGGTATACAGGCCTCAGAAGGNCATAGCCAATCTGGAACCGCCNCGCAAGTAANACAGCATAGAGCAATCCGTCACAAACGTCNAACTCACCCCACTGGCCTCCCAAGCNCCCACCGACTTGATTCTGCCCTTTTCNTGGCCACCATCNGCAGCTCGCGTCTACGACGATGCATAGAGTAGTTGGAAGGTAGGGTGCACCACCATTGGANGGAAGNGGTNAANTTCAAGAAAGATCAGCATGCGGCGATCCGGAGACGAGCGCCAAACAAGCCAAGCGCCAAATAGGGGCCAATCATGCTACGTCCNCCAATGGGCGCTTGTTTCCGTGAGCCAATGACTATTCACCCATTTCGAGTTGAACTTGGTAAGAAGAGCGACAGCGCAACGTCCAGAGCCAGATAATAAATAGCTACACTCCACGTATACATAGGCAGGCAGCGACAATCAAACCGATATAATAAATACAGTTGAAACACCTAGCAAACACCTAGTCGACCTTCCTCTTCCTGATGAGGATTTCAGAGTTGGGGTTGCAGCTGCGGATGCCACCAAACCAGATGGGATCGGGGAGAGTCTTCAAATTTCCTGGAGCTTTGAAATCATAGTTGAGGAGAAGGTACGCGAGCATTGCTTTNACCTCGTTGACGGCAAAGAAGCGACCGGGNCTGANTAAATGCTTTTTGAGCACGCGCGACGGCCTGGCAAATGNATTGGNAGGCTNACCATGCCATGCGACCATAACCGAAGAGCATGTAAGTGGGATCCAAGGAGACCATTTGNTGCTGCANGGAATCNAGTTCGTCNGNNNTTTCTTTNCGCTTNTCANAGTANCGGAATCCNTTGAANCTGTTCGCGTCCTCNTAATAATCCTAGAGTTGAAAANGGCAGCTGNATGAGTATTACNTCTCTACGCGAGTGCAAGAAACCACCCACTTCGTCCGTTTGCATGGGTCCGCTAGATACACACACGCTGACGCCNTTCGGGATGACCAACCCGTTGGAAAATACGAAGTCCTGCATAGCTTTCCTTCTCATCGCGACTTTCGNAAACGCAGNCCATGTCAACGCTNCGATCGAACTAGGGTAACNNGCGCACACTTACAGACAGATATNCCAGCCAGACGACTAGATTCCTTCATAAAGCTGTCNAGCTTGAGCATATGGCCCATAGCGTCTTTCGTCCAGCCATGTGTGGCGATAACTTCCTCGATTTCTGCTCGAAGAGGCGCGACNTACTCAGGACGNATAGCGAGGTCNAACAGGGCATTCGTNGCNGTCTGGTANGNCTTNAGNNTAGCATCANNGGCGGANGTTGAGAAGGGCTATACGCACTATGGANGTCGTATGAATGGAGGCAAAGTTNACGAGCATAACCTTGATGGTAATCTCTTTGACATTACGGCTCTCGACGGGGGCACTTTCNATCAGCCAAGAGATTANGTCNTTCTGNNGGGAAACTCAATGTTCAACTTCTNANTNCNNCGTCCNNGCNGGGANTGNGCTNACNGGTTTNCCTTCCCAGTCATCGCCNNACTGCGCGTANTTCNGAAGCCTCTCTTCAATGACAGGNGTGAGAATCNTCCTCAANTTTCGTTCGGCNGCATGCACNGGTANAAGGAGNTTCCCAACCATCCTAGTGACAGTGGNCTGTCAACNNNNGAACANAGATNNNTGNNTGCNGGCTTACGGCTTGATCCAAGCTGGCATGGTNTTGAGGANGTTCGCCGCNAGNCCGACCTGCCTNGTCCAATTNTCCTGGATCTTCAGGTATTCAGNATTCCTACCTANATTTNCGTCAGTGCTCNACNCNANACNTNNNNGTANACGAGAAACNTACAGAGTGGTAAATCAACNAANAGNCTGTTCGTNGTNCGGCAGACGACGTGAACCATGGTTTTGTGAAGNGGNATAATCTTCCACTCTAAGATCAAAACCTAATCAGCGTCGAAGTCANGAAGGAAGGATAGACAGNCCTTTACCNGATCCTACATCTATCCAGTCGGNCACCGATGCTCGAATCTCATCGGTGAGATCGCCAAAGCGGCCNGGGAATGCCCTAGTCATTTGTGTGCGCACGANGGAGATATGGAAAGGCGTNGAGTTGAAGTTNGTAGGCATGGTGTGCTCCGTTTGCATGAGCTTGAATGAAACCATATCAGGAAGCGGCAGCGAGGTTGGTTNGGAGAAATACTGACATCGGCTGANGCACTGCGGAACGAAAGCACATCGGGCGATGCTTTCCGTAGATCTTCGACCATATNCANCCCGCTCACCACCACNAGCCANCGGCTTTCCGTCGTGTGGGTNGGNACCTTGTANGCCTGNCCTTTNAACTGCAAAGNAATTCTGGAGGTNAGAAAGCNCTTCCNNAATNTTTCTCCGAGCCGCGCACCTTCTTGTANCCNNCTTCGAATATGTGGTGACCNTTGAAGATGAACTTCCATGCACTGAAGTAGGATAGAATGAACCAGTCTGACCCCAAGGTAGGGATGTGCGCGACCTGCANCAAANCAATACAGGTCACNGTTCCTCGTTCGACTTCGNAGTGCAACATACCTTGCGACGATCGCGCTGGAAGGTGAACCACTGGTACCCGAGGAACGCAACGACGGCTGAAGCCAGCACTTCCGTCCAAGTCGCNGGCATAGTGCGCAAACAGTGGGTATTGATGTCAACCAGGGTAATTCGGGCTACCGCGCGCCTTATATACGCTGTGTGGCGAGGCAGAGCTTCCGAGNTGATGGTGGGGATGTATACAGTATATGGGCGCTATCTGGATTGCACGCGGTCTGGGCGGCGAAGGAATTTGCAAGACCGGAATGGCATGATAGGGTTCACTGCGCGCATGGTCCAGAAGCTCNTGACCACATACAGACAGGTGAGAGTTCANGTTCTAAAACGAANTATGTACCATGACAGCCTCGTCATAGTGAAGGAAAATCAAGGGAGGACCTNTGTTTTATTCAATTCCANTTAGGATGCAGGACAAGCAGAAATGAGAGAGGNGACTTACAGTAAGCGTTACATTCTGANAAAGAGCTTGNATTTTGCTTTCGCTTCCACGAACACAGGACAGGTTGATGAAATGTTCTTATACTTGTACTTCNATTCTCGCGTTTCGACTCGAAACGCGATCATACGCTTCGCGCTTAGATAGGGCCCTGGATGCATAGAGTCGACCCAAGTCCTGTATCGCCATCGGAGACAGTCCCGCGATATCCCATGTTCGCCGAAGAGCAAACTCTGCAGTGGAAGGCTTGGACTGAAGGAAGAGGTCTGAGNCGCCGCACAGCCGCATTGNTATNNCTGGGTTGCGTGAGAANGCTTACGTACAGCNACNCACTCATCAAGCAGCCTTGAACTCAGCTTGAACTTGAAACGTTCAATGCACTNTCACTTCGGTAAAGGGGCTNGGNCATAATGGCGTTCTACCTGAGTGGAATCCAGCCCAGAGGACAGCGGAATTGGAAAATAGTCGAACTAGGGAAGTGCAGAAGTNCTGTCAAGCAGTTCAGTGGAGCAGTTAGGTTGGCGACATTTGCAGCAATTCGATCCAAGGCGCGGGGTNGCACTTTTTGTCCCTGGATTGAAAACGTTCTGGAATTGGACTTGTCGCGTACGTAGAAGATGGCGCCCTTTACGATGGGCTCGGGTTTGTCAGCCTGTCCTTGGTGCGTTCTGTCACGTTAATCGGCGAGGCAGGTATATCGGCTGACTGAACCTNTTTCTCCTCAGTCATTTGCCTCTCTTGCCAGTTCTCGTAAAACNCACGANGCAAATCGACTATGTAGGCGTACAATCCCGCTAAGGACTTGATCTACCAAGGGGTTAATCTCAGAAGGGCCAGTTCACTCTCGGCAACATACCCCCAAAATCCCTGGACAAAGCCGTTAGACCTCGATTANCTGCCCGGGGCCGACACTCTNGAAATCCTTTTGTCATCCTTAGGATCATTTCTGTGTGTGCCTAGGCCCTGGCAACTCGCCCTATAGCCCTCACCGCCCGGTCTCGCTAGGACATCCGCCAGTGACGCCAACGAGACGAGGATCAGGACTGACCGAATGATGCGGGGATCCATCTGCAGTATGCTCTCCCCAGCCTTCGTGCGGTAACGCAACTGCGCTTGACGGTTACTCTCAGGTCGCGATTAAATCAAGACGCTGGCTATGTGCTGCTCTTCTTGATCCTGGTCCCCAAATGAGGGTCCCTCGTACGTCTAGATGAACACCGGCACAACGGTCGTGTGAAAGAAGCTCTGGGCAAGATGACTCGGAAGTCGAACAGCTTGAAGAAAGGGTATCGCAGCCTGCTGTAAGGCATCGTTAAGTCCTGCGTGTGAAGGTCACAACAGCCAATGTGTGCCCAGTATCCATGTCACCCAAAGCCTTCCCGATTTCACCCTTTCCGCGAGTATCACTGTCACAGCAGGGTGTTGCTTCCCTGGAGCTCAATCACGATCGGTGAGCGATTCCGTCACCGTCGCTTCCATTCGGCGTTGAATACCTCAGCTTGGTCACATAAGGATACGAAGATACCTCCAGGTGGGCGGAGACAGGTTTCTGGGGTTAAGAGGGAAACCGGAGAGGGAACAGCTGGAAAGTAGCAGACGGCGTCTGTCAATCAGACGCAACCGTTAAATGGCCAAGATCGTAGCATTTGGATGCAAGATTGATCGCGTTTTGAGGTGGATCCGTCCTGGCGGTTTCCGACTCTAGTGTACTATATGCAGCCATAAAGGCGCTCTGTCAACGGTAATTTTCTTCTCCCACATCTCCCAGCTTAGACTGAAATTTCGGACATCAGACGCCTGTCAAGCGATCGAACGGTTTCGGCCTCGTACACCTTTCAATCCATCTGCGCGCTTAATTAGCCCCATGCGGTAGTAGCAGTCTACTACTGTGCTTTGGCTTGCTTCTCTATATTCCTCTCGGCAAAGAGGCTATCGAAGCGCTCCGTTTCCAGGCCCATTATGGGGTGCCCTGTTTCTGATCAAGCTGGCTCCCTCCCTAAAGGTGAAGGTAAGTTCCAGTCTTCGTTTACAAGGTTCTATACGTGGTAACAATTGACGTACTCTCTTAGACTTTGGGGGGCATAAACAAGCTTAACACCTCCTGAGTCAGTACAGTTGCAAAGAATTCGAAGAAAATCCAGCTCCCCGGAATGGTTGCGCTCGGCGAACTCTCGATCGGTGGATGCAGATCAAGCTCGTTGTGTCCGCTCCCTTTCGTGACTTCGGTACAGCGCTCAATAACGAAGCCAATTCTGAACCAGTTGTGCACCACGCACCGCTGAAGGCTCCCAATCTTCGGGACAAGTGGCACGTCGGGTGGACGCTCGTGTGCAGCCCATTTCTTGGGCGGAGCCGCCACAACGGGGCCACTCCCCAAAGTCTGGTTTCCCGATCGGCCGGTTTTCATTTTGAATGCCGGGTATTACGTCGACCAGTCACACAAGGAAGCCCCTATCTTCATCAAAAACCCAAGGCGTGGTTCGCTCAATTCATTCGCGCCTCAACGCAAACGCGTGTTCGTATTGCTTTCCTCCTCCGCCCCGTCAACCACCCCACCCTTCGCCCATAATGACGAATCTCTGAAGAAAGGAATGACGCGAACCCTCCAGTCGTCGCTGGGCCGTTTTCAGCTCGACATTCAAACCAGAACGTTAGCGCTCGAATCCGGTGTACGACATCCAGCAAGGTTTAATACTAATTCCCGTTGAACTGCGTGAAGGCCCGTTCCATTGATGTGTCAATACCGCCAGCCACAACCGTGCTCAGTCGACTTGGATTGAGAATCCTGGCAGGTCGACACCGATGCGTTGGGCGCGTATACGCTGCGTTTGCCCCGGGGAAGTATCTTATGCATGTCTTTCTTTCATATCCGTGTATTCGTTCTGCGATTGTTAGGCTTATCTTCGCAACTTTTGGAACTGATCCTGGGGAACAAGGTGGTAATATTACCAACTCTAGGCGCAATCATTCAAGGGATCCTCGCCAGTCCGACGACCCTACTGATGGGGGCGGAACGAGCGCGTATGACGATTTTTTTGGCCGCAGGAACATACACCAATTCTCGAATGCGGAACCGATGTCTTTGGTATCGTATAGCAACGACGATCAGCTACTCTTCGACCCGCGATACTGCGATTGAAGCTGGGTCGACCGCCCTCTTTGTCAATCGAATCGAATCACGGTTGCATCCGCCGTGTAGTTGTACCTACTGCGCAGTTTAACTTCTTCACCCTGGGTGTGCCTCACAGCCCCACCGGATCTTTGATGGAGAGGGGCGACGGAATCTGGAACTCGGCATACCTTTTCAGCTGAGTATCCCTTTGAGCTTATCGACTAGTGGAGTACATATGATGTTGGTCTATTTCTCAGGGTTGGGCATTCACGCGGCTAGCACATGTGCTACATGACTCCTCCAAACGCCGAACAGCTCTCTTTATCAACACAGGTGAGCGCCCTTTCACAAAGCGATAACAAACCAACCCAGCCGGTTCAACTTCGATCGAAACCCGTTCGAAGTCCCTGCATGTCCTTGCCTTAGTGAACTGATGCTTGCATTTTAGGCGGAAGCATTTTTGCGCGGGGATACGTCTACGTACAGGCACTGCAATCGCAAATCTCTCGAAAGAGCCTCAGTAATATCTTGGCAATTTCGGCATGCCAGTCGCTTTTCCGTCGACCTCGAGTGGCGTCGGTCAATCTCCTCGAATCTATTACCAACACTCCGAAAGTCTGCAGTTTAAGGTCGACTCTTGCTTGTTATGGCTTCATGACTTCAGATTTCATATGCTTGGAGAAGAAAGGGGTACACTCAGCCGAATTCTTGTTGGAAAGATGGCGAACAAAGAGATCCTCCTCATGGGCAATCTTCAGGGATGCGTCGGTACCAGCAGTTGGAGAACACGGAGTCGAGGGCCGGAAGGATCGTCATTCCGAACGAGGGTCCTCTCTAATGGTATAAAAAGGGTTGGGTTTGAGTCTCAGTCGACAGCAAGCCCTTGCTTCCCATCTGAACAGCAACAGTCCTCTCAACTCCCCATCTCCACCTTACGTTTTTCAAATGGCAGACGCTCGCCCAGCTACCACTGTCTATGCAGAAATTGAGGTCATCGATGAAGAGGTCCGTCTGCTATGTCACGTTTCCATTTTCTGTCGTTCTGAATGGGTCTCCGTTCGCAGTTCTACCTCAAGCAGCAAGACCTCCCACGCACACCTCGACGAACCGCAATGGCTTGCCAATTCTGCCGGGGACGCAAGCTCAAGTGTGATGGAAACAAACCATCCTGTGCCAACTGCGACAAGAGGAACTACGCATGCTCCTACCAGCCCGTGTACGTTAATTGACCCCCCTTCATCCATTCCAGAGTCTAACCTGCCGGATCAGCAACGCACATAAGGCTTGACAGCCCTGCACCCTCGAACCCTACTCGTCATCAAGCCCGGTCGGACCGTTCGCTTTCCGCTTGCATGATACCACTGTTGTACACTTCGTGATACCCTTTCGTTCTCGTGTTGTCTTCGTTTCTCTTCTGCATACCCTCTACCCATTGTATCATATTTGCATTGCTCCCACTGTTGCTTCTGACGCTTTGTTACGACCCGGCACAACTGACTCTTTGTTCACTTTGCCGTCTGGGGTACCCAATGTCACCGGTTCTTTCACCTTCGAATTCGAGGACACGGAGTCAGTATACTAAGACTGGAGAAACTCAGGCTATCGCAGCCGGTAACATTAATCCTATGCAGGGGATGGTTCGCGGATAGATCCGCTGGCGAATTCTATAGCTGGGTACGTAGGATGCAACAAAGCGAATTCAATTGCGTGTCATGCGATCCTATTTCACGTCTCACTAGAGCTTTATGACTGGTATTGCAAGCGTAAATATACCCTGTGGACTCCTCACTTGTCACGGCGAGCTAGAGGACGTCGAAGGTGATATCGGCCGGGATCTTTCAAAAAGGATTCCTCAGCAAGCCCTCCCTGCCCACCACTTCCGCCTACGAAGCTGCATTACTGGTGGTCTGGCGTAGATTTGGCCAGAGTTAGTCCGGAGCTTGCTTTGCGACGACTTCAGGGACGGATTCAACTCTTCGTTTGTGTGTTGCCCGTTACTGCGGCACGTAGGATACTTTCGACATCAAGTTGCTTCTTGTGACACATGTTGGCCACGTTGCTACACGCTGGCATTGGAAATCCCTGAAACTCTGAACTCGACGTGGAGTTTCGCCAACCTGAGGCAGCTCGGCTTGCCCGTTAGGATCAGACGGCAATTGCCGAGCCCCTCAGCAATCGGCACATCGAGCGAGCGCTTGTTTGATCCTCAACCTCCATCCGCGAATCGTGGCCAGCGATCCAAGAAGCGGGAACGTCGCAAGGTGTGATCACAGATATATAGCTTCTGCACGACCGCTGATAGTGCTGTATTTAGAATGGATGGCGCTTCAGCACCGAAGGGTTTGCAAACCATATCCGAATCCGGTGCAGCCGGGTTGAGCGGGTACAGTGTCATGTATATACCAAATTTCGTGACTGTCAGTCTCTCCCAGGGGGCAACATCCTCCATATTTCGTCGCTCACAATTTACGAGCTTAGGAGGATGAAGAACGATATCTGATCAGGAAGGTCTGTCGTATTGACTTAGAGTTGGGCGGCCTGCCGCTAACCTGCTGTATTCATGGTCATTCCAGATCCAGGAATCGCCGCAGCCCAAGTGGAAGAGATTACAAAATAGAAGGTGGGTTGTAGTATACGGGTACGGAAACACAATTCTTCATATGAACTGTCCCACTTCAGATTGCAGATTTGGGGTGAGCAGTTTAGCTCGTGTCCCTCTAAACCAGATGGGACACCGCTCTGATGTGGGGTGAAGGCGGAGAGATGACAGCGAAAGGGACACTATGCGAAGAACCCCTGCCATCCTTCGTCAGCCAGCAGTGAGTTCTCTTTCACCACATGACCGCCGATCTTCGCCTCATGTGTTGTCGACTCGAACAGCCCAGACATAATCTCTCGCATCAAGGCGACTGGGGTCTTCGACGGATCTCCTCACGGTGCACCTAATCACATCATCATGAATGAGGCGAGTGGATACACCCCTTACTTTCCTCCGACAGGATCTGCTCACACTGTTTCCGAATGCAGTACGAAGCCGGCCAGGGCATCATGGTAAGTGCTTCCCGCGAAATTACTTGTCCCCGTCCAGCATGCTTAATGCAGGCTCCCACATTCGCCAGCCTCATGAGGACGGACCGAAGTACCATCCCGTCGTAGCCACACTCTCGCTGGGATCGCACTGTGTTTTCCACTATTACCGATATAAAGAAAGCGCGGCTCCGGGTGGGCAAGAAGAGCAAGGTGCCAGTGGCCGTTCCATCGATCGCACACCAGTCTTATCCATGCTTCTGGAAAGACGAAGCCTTGTCATATCGTTTAATGACATGTACACGTCCCACCTTCACGGGTGCGTTAGGGTTCCATTTATCATACCGGGCGGTGTTCTCCTGCAGCCGACACTGACATTTCATGACTCGGAATCAGGATCGAAGACATCGTGCAGGATCTGGTCCTCCCCCCGGGCACCGCGCAAGAAGAGGGAGTACCCGCGAAGGGTGCTCTTATCAAAAATTGGGATCTCCTTCAGGATGAAAAGCTCAAGGACGAGATTGCACGAGGACACCCGCTTCAGCGCTCGACGCGCTGGAGCCTGACGTGCAGGGACATCCCCANAGTGTCTGCCAAATTCAAGCTGTTNCGAAATGCTGTTGCTTCTCCTTAGAAAAATCAAGAGCTACAGTAGGGTGTATGNCGGCTGCTTATCACNCCATATATCAGTTCCCATTTGAACGGTTGCGAGATGAAATAGAGCGCTGACAGGAAACGCTGGCCCGGATTGAATGCCANGGATGGCCCGGCTGTTTTATGAAGGTGTTGGCACACGCCACCGCGAGGCTACCGGCGACCCCGCCACCGACTTCCTAGTTCAGCTAAATGCCGCTGAGGCAACAGCCAAGTTCAANCGGAAGCTGTTCGATATTCCACGAGGTAGAACCNGAAAGCTAAACGGAATAACCACGACAGTCACTCACTATCAGTGTTGCGATATACTGTATATCAGCCCTATNGTCGACTTNAAGGTATGCCAATTCACAAACTACAAGTCGNGGGACAGACGCCCGTTACACAAGACGATGATGATGGGTACATTGANGAAGGGAGAGGATGTAAAGGGTAGGAAGNGGGGAATCAACTGAAGAAAGTATGTCGAGATGAAGCATGTAAAGCGTAGATATAGGAAGGCCCAGAGTAGCCATCGGTGAGATANACCCGGTCGGTCACAAGAGTGCTAACACAGGTAGACAGGCTCCCTGTCCGACTCTAAAACGACCGGGGTCACAATCATCCAGGATTAGGAGGACGACCAGACAAAAGCTCCTTCGACGCGAGAATACGGTTAGCCANTGCTGTCAGGTTCGCATCCGCGACCACCACCTCTGGCGCATAGTCCACGTCGAATATCTGCTTGATAGCAGCACAAATGCGCTTAGCCTGTCGCTCCGACCAGAAGGCAAAGTCATCTGGGTCACGATCCTCGTGTTCTTGCTCTTGTTTCGAATTTCCACCGTCAGCGGCGGCGGCGCCTGCATCCCCATCTGCCTCCGCACCCGATGAAGCGGGCAACGAGGCTGACTTGGAAGAAGCGAGAGCGGGCGCTGGCTTGCACGAGAGGGGGATCAAGGACGGATCTGAATCGAGGCAAAGTGGTACAACGTGCTTCAGGGTCTCCCGGACAGCTTGGAAGCTCATTTCGCTTGGTTTGTCAACTAGACATGAAAGAACAATGAGCGGGTGCGGTGCTGTCAAGCTGAAGTCGAATTACTAACCATAGATTTCGAGAGGCCCGTCCAGGCTCATGACGTTGTACTTGCCATCGTGATGATAACGGATCTGGGAGGGACACACTCAGGGTTAGCTTCACTGTCAAGAAATAATAATGAAAGNCGCACCTCGTAGCGGCCGACAAGCCAGGGAAGGGTGTTACCCTTGAACGTGACGGTGCCAGATTCGGTCTCCTGGCTCTGTGAAGGGGTTCGCTCCAATCCCAACGGAACATCGCCATCCCACTCCTCGTCATGCACNGGGAGCCACATCCCCATCGACGAGGTCTTGGTCACCAAGGTAGACTTGTTGGCGCCCACCTATACACACCGAGGCATCAGCATTCCCTCAGGAGTTCNATAACACCGGAAGACTCACTCGGTAGAGACCAATCCAGTCCTTACGAGAGTGTTTGTGGGGCGCTTGCCACTTGACCGTAATAGGCTCACCGAGGTGGAAAGCCAGAGTTCCAGTAACGGNGCTAGGGACGATGGAGACACGGTACTTGGCAGGATCATACTCAGAGATATCGTTCGCAACCCGGCTATCGAGGGAAAGGAAAGGGAGCGTAGTCAATATGCAGCCGCCACAGAGAGATTAAGCGCCGAACGTACGTGATTACCAGGCGTTCCCGCGATTGTTGGAGTAAAACCTTGGTGTCCTGCATNACCTCGGAGAACTTGGGACCAGCTGGCAAGGCATAGGCTTGCATGAGTACAAGGCTNCCCAAGAAGACACGGATAACGTACATCTGGCGATAAACTCCTCCACAGCCTGGCCCGTCTCCTCGAGCACCTTGTCGAAAGTACCCTTGACCTCGGTGACCACTCTCTTAAGTTCCGACGGAACATGCCTATCAGCCCGCGACTCCCACATCTTCGCATTCTTGCTCGCCACGTTCTTAATGACCTTTACGAACCCTGCATCCTTGCGGAGAGAATCACCGTAGAGCTTGCGCATGTGAGGGCTGAGTAAGATGAAGAGATGAGCATAGTGAGCGGCATCGACCTAGCTCTAATCATGGTTTTCACGTACTTTTCAACGTTGGTCAGGAACCACCAGTTCGCTAGATGCTTTACGATGGCAAGGGACAGGACAAGTTTGCTTCCGCTAATGAGCGCTAAGCCAAACCAGGCGGCACCTCCCATTGCCTCCGGGTTGTTGAGGTATCTTAAAAAGATAAATCGAACCAGTGAGCCGCGATGCCGCGACGGTCAGGGTGCACGCGAACCACTCACCGGTAAATGCCAGTGTACTCCAGGTGGGCAGGGAACTCTTCCATGAAGAAGTCGCCGAAGAACCAGCCTGCATACACGAGTCAGAAATTAAAAGAACATGCACTCTCGCGAGTTCGCCACACACCGAAAACGCCGAGCACTTCATACGACTCCATGGTGGCCCATATGTGCAAACCGACGAGAATCTAAGGGATGGCGGATCACACCGTTAGCATGCTGCTATTCATTTGCGCCCAGGGCCGTCAAAGTCACGTACGAGACCAAGGGTGTGGCACAGCAAGTCATTGCCGACACTCCAGTCGTTCGGCAAGGAGTACGACTTCCAAACAAGACCCAAGCACGAAACTAGCGTTAACTCAGCACGAGGCACTTCTCTAAACGCGTCACGGGGTACGAACCATAAGTCATGCACATGCTGAGATTGTAGATAGCCTTCCAGTTCGTAAATGCCTCGATGATGGGCCCTTGGACAACGTCTTTCTCGGGGTAGTGATAGTTCTTCAAGAAGTGGCGGACCATGAACTTATTCTTGCTCTGAGCACGAAGAAGCAACCCGAGGCCAACATAGTGGATAAAGACCCAAGCCAAGGCGTGAACATAGTGAAGGGTGAGGGACCCCTTGGTGGAGAGTGTAGGCACCAGTGCCATGGCTGCGGAGTAGGTGATAAGCAGGACAAGCATCGCATCGGTGGCTCTGAGTGAGAAGGGTAAGTCAAAATGTGATCCGAAAAGAAACGGGGTAGTGTTTCGAACCTCAAGAGATCGAGGTTGCGCAAGGTGACGGTGTCCCTCCTAAAGTACTTGTTCAGCAGGTCGTGCTGCGACAGAGCTTTCTGCTTCTTCTGGTTGTGCAATGATTCACCATGGGATGAGATTGAACTAGCTATAGAGTGCTGAGGTTGGTGCTTCGAACGCTTGGATTTGATCGTGCTGGAAGGCTTCGTCACATTCGGGAGATCGAAGTCAACTGCGTGAGCCTCCTCCTCGATTTCGGTCTCGGTTTCAAGCTCTGTTTCGGTGGTCGCAGTCTCTCCCTCGGTGATGGCAGGCGTCTCAGCCCCAGGATCGACAGCGGACTCCGATGTAACGGAGGTGCTTGGACCAGCAACCGAACTGTTGGACCTGATACGGACTCGCTGGGCGATCGCCTTCTTCTGACCGTAGTTACGCTCGATGTCTGTGCAGATGGAGATGAGACTACCAAAAGGGACGAAGGGTTTGCGTGCCACGTACGAGGGTTCTCGAAGAAGATCAAGAAGGCAAATTGAGCGGCATGGGCAGCCAAACTGACAAAGAGGACCTTGTAGCTGCCGGAAATGAGTGACAGACCGTAATAGCCCGCATAACCTACAACTTAGGTTAGGGAATGAACGAGGTAGGGGTAACATCAGGCTCACCGACGGAGTACATGGGATGAGGGGCAAGCTCAAACACGCCATCGAAGACGAGGTTGCCTCGTTGGAAGAAGCAGTCACCCCAGTACCAACCATAGTCCTTGACGACGTTGTGCGCTTCGGTCTTGACCCAGAGATTGAAGCCAATCAGAGCGATGCCGGCCAACCACCTATGGCAAGGTAGGGNGTGAGTGATTCCGGCCGCTCTAACGNAAAACTCCACNAACCTCATGACGTGGACAAAGAAAGACAAGCCGGCTGGGACGCGGAAGCAGGAGAANGCGAACAGACAGTAGGACANGAAATCGCTGTCATACGATACGATAAGATTAGATAAAGATTTTGGAGCACGGGCGCTTACTCACTTGACCAAAATAACATCGACCAATTGTCGGAANAACAACCAGGTATTGTACTCCAGGGGNAGTTCCTNAAGATAGCANGCGGTTCAGAATGAGGTGATTTTCGGAANANCTGACGTTTCTCACATCGAANGAATAGTCCTTGCCCATNTTATCCTGNAGCTGCTTGCGAATCCAGTTCCTGACTTCGGGACGAGCCTTCTCGTCAAGCCATCCGCGTCGCTGGACCTCCTTGACAATCCACTTCTTCTTGCTCTGCTTGGTGAGCACCCANCCCAAACCAGCGTCATACGCGGTACGCCAGAATGCAAAGTAGAAAAAGAAAAATATCTGGGCGACGTGTCTGGGCAGCAGCCAAAATATGACGAGCTGCATGCCCAACAAACCAAGATTCAGGAGGTCAAGGTGACTCTTCTTGTAGCTGGGATTCAAGATCGTAGTGATAACATCGTGCGTTGTCGGGGACTCGGAAAAACTAGAGATCGTCCCCTCAAGGTTCAAAAAATCACCGCACACCAGCAGAATCACTGCGCACCTTTGCCGTCAGGGGTCTTGCCCCACACCACCTCCTCTCCCTTGGATGCAGACTGCGGCGCGTGTGCGTCGCCATTCTCCGTTTTGTCCGAGTCGTGGCCAGCGTTCTTCGATTGTTGTCTCTTCAGACCGGGTGCACCATTGGCCTTCCGCTGACGCAGAAAGCTCTGAGAGCCAGGCATTTCAGAAATGTCGAGCTCGACGCGAGGGACAGCGAGCAGCGATAGACGTGGCTGTTAGAGGTTAACCCAGGTTCTTGGTTCCCGCTTTTCTTGACACGGGGCTTTTCGGGGCGCGGTCCGAGCTTAGGACACGATGCAGAACACTACCACGTCGCGCCCCAGAATTCTGTATGTTTTCCCACTTATTCCTCTAGGCTCAGGAGATATGTCTACGCGAGAGATTGTATGGGGAATGCTGTTGTGGGCATGGGAGATGATGATGAAAGCATGGCGGTGGATGTCGTTGGTGACTCCGGTGCTGACGTGTTCATTGAGGCGCCATTGGTATTAGTTGCGGAGGATGAGGGATGAAGGAGGTGGGTGCGAGCGCGTCGTTGGGAATGGTGAGCATGGCGATGGCAGCGACGAGCGCACGTTGTTGATAATGGCGGCAAAGGGGAGAGACAATGACGAGCGGTAGGATGTCGTTGAGCGGGAGGGAGGGACGGCGTCGACAACGGCGATGGCGTGGTGGAGAAGAAGGATGAGGGCAGAGGGCAAGCGGCACGCGAACTGACGCCAAACACAGACAAATATTCCTGATTTGGGTTCGGCGGGCAATGATGATGGGAGATTGAGCTCGTCGTTGATGACAGTAACGAGCGTATTGAGGTCAACGTTGGCGGGATGGAGGAGGCGGCAGTGACGTATGTAGAGAAGGGAGGGTGTTGTTCTCGACGACAAGCAAAGCTGAAGTTGGTTTTGATGGCGGGAGCTGATGTGGTGATGGCGTTGAGGACACCACCGACGACGAGGAGAGTGTGGGGAACAACGATGAAAGGGTGCTGGTCATTGCGAGAGACGATGAAGGGCCACCTCTGAGTGGTGAGGGGCCCACATTTTGGTGGGATGTGTCTGATAGGCGGTGGAAGTGGAGACAGCGAGGGGGCCATGTTTGGACAGCGAGGGGGCCTCAATTAACAGGGAGGGGGCCTCATTTACACAGCAAGGGCCCTCATTTTGGTAGTGAGCAGGACTGATGAGCATGATGTGGAGAAAGTGAGGGGGCCACCTTCATACGGCGAGGGGGCCTCAGCATATAGCAGGAGGGCCACACTCAGATAGGGAGGGGTCCTCATTTCTTGGCTGGAGCAAATTTTGGCTGGGGCTCGGGGCATCGGCAATGTGCAATATGGAGAACCCGAGGGCCTCAGAATGGGGGGAATAAGGACAGCGTCGAGCGTCTCACCACCGACGTTATCCCAATAGCTATTCCCCCATTGTCAACGACGCGGTTCAACATAGCAAGGTAATGGGACGTACATGTCAATACCACCCTCCTTCTCCAGGACTTCAAGCGTGTTGGTGGTCTTGTAGTTGAAGGCGACGTCAGCCCCAATGCTCTTCATAAACTCGACCTTCTCGTCGGACCCAGCGGAGGCGATGACCTTGCAGCCGTCGAGCTTCGCGAGTTGGATGACGAACGATCCGACGGGTCCTGCACCAGCGGTGACGAAGACGGTCTCGCCCTGACACGAGGTATTCAGTTTGGACTTCAGTAGGGGCATGGAGACGGGAACGCACCTTCTTCGCTTGGGAGTACTCATGCCAAGCATGGTAGGCTGTCTTCCCTGGCATACCGCAAACACCAACATAGTATGACCAGGGGAGGTTCTCCTTGTTGTCGAGGACGATAAGACCGGACTTGTCCTTGTAGACGCTGTATACTTGGTGCGCTGTTGATGAAATGGCGTGTCAGAAGGCCGGTATGGGAGCCAGACAAGGGAGGGACGCACAAAAAATCCCGTAGACATGAGCTCCTTCCTTCAACTCGGGATACTTCGACTTCAAAACCACGCCAACTCCATGACCGTTCAGAGGTTGGCCAATAACGAATGGAGGCTGAAAGAGAGAAGTGGGTCAGCTGCATGGCCAGAATAGAGAGAAGACGTACGGAGTAGGACTTGACTTCGGGCTTGCGTATGTGTCCTCGCATGTAGGGGTCAACAGAGAGGTAGAGGGTTTTGACGAGGAAGCCGCCATCGGGGATGGACACGGTGTCCAGGTCGATGTTCTCTGATTCATCGTAGACCACGGTCTTGCCGGGTTCAGGATAGCCTGTCGAATGGTCAGCGCCTTCGCTCGTAGCGGTGTAATCGCTCGAGCTCACCCTGAGGGACTTCGTTGAAGAGGACGCGGGGATTGGGAACGGGCGACATATTGGTTTCAGACTCGATGGGTGGTTGATAATTAGGGGAAAGTGCGATCGCGGGCTATGACGTTCATTTTATACGAGGCTAGGTACCGGCCATTTCGATAACCGGTTCGAGGTCGTCAGGGTGCGCGTGTCACCAAAATGGGTCGAATCCGGGGAAAAACACAGCGAAGTGTCGGTGAGAAATCATTGTTGTGGACCGGGCTTGGTAAGGCGTTGAGGGGGTGACGATAAGCGATGGTTTACCCCAAAAACGCGTCTCAAAAGCGTCTAAAGCGGCGCTAGAGCAAAAAGGCGTGGTGGGAAACGCTAATCAGCGACAGACGCGAGGAGAAAGGAGAGCTTGGCACAACACGCCGCGTTGGCATTGTTTGGTTTCACCCTCGGACTCAAACCGATTGTGTTCAAACAGCGGGTCGCATGCCGGGTTCCTCTTTTCGTGGATACGGGCGCCTCTGTGAGCAATGAGCTGGTGCATTCNNTAGAGGAGCGGTATCGTCAATTCGATCGGAAAAAAAATACATTAGATACTCGCACTCATCCCGAGCGTGAGGCCATTGAACTGACCGGACGTATCTTATCTTATCTCTTATGGTCCGTGCGACGAATAAACTGATCGATTCAGACGACAATCTATCTTCACTTTCTCTCTTCCTTCATTCACCTCATACACCTTCCTTTCAAGAGCTGCCTTTGAGACTCTAGTTTCCCGACTTCATGGAATCCTGCTCTGCCATTGACAACTACGACGACGGATCGTGCCCCCAACGTATCCATCGTTGACCAACTCTACGAGGCGGGACAATCCTGTCAACTCTGTTTCGCGCCTGTTTCCCGCGAGCCACCTCGATCCACTTCATTTGTGAAAATGGTCGAACGTCAAGAACTGAATGAAGAAACATTGCTCAGGCCTGGGAAAATGTACGCTCCCAGATCTCGATTTCTTCCCTGATCTAGCGTGTTGCGCCCAGTCGTTCACTCTGGCAATCTGTAAATGACATCCAATGCCCGAGGCAATGCACATAGGAACAAGGGGAGGTCCAGCTGCATCCGGAGAGTATACGGCGACTCGGGCTCGTCCAAGGCCTCATTGTACCCCTCCGATTCCCCTCAGGCTGTTCATCGCTCGACACGAGATCTGAAGTCCCAGAATTCGTGCTGTGACGAGAATGGCTTGCCACGGGCTTGATTGGGAGGTGCTACTCCCAGTTTCATTTGGTCTTGCTGTCACAGAGGCTGTTTTTGGGGGTCTTATCTCGCCGCTCGAACTCTCAGCCATGCTACCAGGTTGTTTCGGTCGCCAACCCGAGAACCTCCCGCCTTCAAGTCTAGACGTTCCACGCTCTGCAATACGCTTTCACCTCTCCTACCTCCAATCAATTTCCAGCGCGCGAACCCTGGGATATCACAGTTATCCGCGCTCTAGGAAGATATTATTTTCAGCGGACGAATGGTCCGGACCCTTGAGCTTTTTCGAGAACATTACCTACTATACCGGTCAGAGACGTCGCCATGCTCGAGCTCCCGAGTCGAGGTAAGGGCCTTTCTACCTTGGATGAGTCACATCAATGATTTAGCCTCCTTCGTAGCTTGCTCTCAACGACTTTCGAGTCAGTTCCTAACACGGTACTTGCACAGCGGACTCCTCCGCGCATTCCACTGTCTTTCCAATCACCCAGCACGCCATAACTCTGGTGCAGGGCGTCCTGGTGCGTGAACATGCTCTAAACTGGCCGCGGGGATCCGAGAAGTTGTGATCTCCCGACGACCAGTCGCTATTCCTGGCTGACATCGCTTCCGGCAAACAATCCTGGATACAAGGACAGTTCCTGCTGGAGGCTTACCTCTTCGCGAACCCGGATTCGCGTTATTCGTATTTCAGCTCTCTCTTCTCGCTGAACATGCCTTCGCTACGCAACTCGGTGTAGGCACACCAGTCCACCTGTTGTCTACTCCGATCGCCCTGTGCATCGCGATATTAGCCACTGGCGCATGTGCCTTTGTGGTGAGTTTGGAGAGCCTTGCGTTTACATGACGAGTCTCCCTATAACCTTGACTTCTCTATCGACGAACGGATTCACTAGGGGCGTTTAACAGGGTACGGCTGTCGTAGGCATAATAGCCTTGCGGTACATTCGTTCAACTCCGTGCACAAGCATTCTACCCACACCGTCAACATGCGGTTCCGTTTCTGTCTCATGGAAGGGTTCTCCCGGCTTACTCTAGTTGATGCGGCTTACTCTAGTTGATCGGTGGACCGTGCTGAGAGAAGATGGGAACGAGCCTGCATGACGGTTAAGCCTAATTCGTGAGGTTAAGCGCGTCGAGGGGACAACGGAGACTCTCTCTTCCGAAAGGTACACACACCTTGCAGTGTCATAGCCATTTCACTCGCTCGCTTTTCTCATTGACACACAGAGAGTCCAGCTTCCTGCCTCACTCATGTCTCGTCTGCAAATTCGATCTACCTTGACTTTGACGTATGCTTCCCCAAAGGGAGAACCACCGAGAAAGCATGCTCTAGCCCGTCTTCCCACCCAGTGCTTCGAAGGGGCCCTCGAACGAAAATCCTACCACAGGGCATGCGTTTATGCGCAACTACAGTGCGTTGGCGCACAGCGGGATATGATGCTCGTGCTACCACATGACCGCTTCGACGTTACAGACGAACCCTTTCTGCTCGGTGCCCCCCACTCTGTGTCAATTCACAACTTCTGACTGTCATCTTTGGGAACGTGGGTGTACTACGAGTGCACTTCGACATCCATCTGTCATCTCAACACTCACCCGCTTTCGGTTGCGATTCATCGCAAGTGTCGCTTCACAGGGTGCGAATCCCGTTCGTCAGGGTATACGCCCTCAATCTCTACTTCACTGACCAGTTCCCTACGGCATTGATCTATGCAAGAAACAACCCTTCGCCAGCATACTCGGCCTGTCTCAATGAGCCGGGTTCCACAATAGAAGCTATTACAAGCTTATACTCATTTGCTAAAGCATTCTGTAAAGGCCTCAGGTGACGCGCAGAACGCCTCGAAGACCCAGTTAGTTGGCAATCCTGGTTACAGAAGGCATTGAGTCGAGCGACGGGTGTAGTGTGTCAGTGTCGGGGGCGTTATTTAAATAGCGAAATGCTTGACCCAATAACGGAGACGAGCTTTCGAGCAGTTCGAATGGAGCGTACAAAGGAACTCGATGATACTGGAGATGCAATAATCAAAGACGGCACTCCACGATCGCTTGGGTATAATTCGGCTTGTGCTTCGGCCCCGGCTATTGCCGGGTACTTTACAGTTCAACGTACAGACTCTCAGATCTTGAATAGATTATTCAAAAGTACGCTACGCTTTGTACCCGACTCCGTGCTCGACGACGACTTCAGAAGGTGGTCCAGTCAGCTCGTATCGCCTATGAAGGCGAAATACAGTATGGGGTAGTGTTTCGCGACCAAGACAGAACAGCGCGTGCACATTGGGAGCGCGAGTGGGACGCATTGTGGAATGGAAAGGCCTTCTTTCCATAGATCGACTCTTTCAGACTATGAGGAATCACTCCCGCGGTTATCCTCAGTAGAAAGAGCGTGACACACGCTTCAACTGAGACCTTTCCAGCACAAGAATCGGTGTCACTCATGGCTTGGCGCCCTAAACTCATCCTGTATCTCTTAGACCCGGTTGTACCTTGATCTTCGAAATATGCACTTGTCCTCATCAGGTAGTCGCCGTTCGAGTGATACTTACGTCTGGTCTCCGAGTCAGAAACGGTGAGCGAGCCAGTGTATTGGAACCCCTCAATTAGTGGAGTGATATGCCAATTTGTCTTCCGCAGCTCGGGGAGGTTGCGCCTGCAGGCAGTGGCGCTTATCACTTACCCGGGACTGCAATACGCAGAGGAAATCCATCGCTACCTAACCACTCCGCCATCCTGAACTTACGGCGATCGAAAACTGTGACCAGGCTCCTGTATCCAACCTTTAAACCAGGAGGGAGGGCTTGAAGGCTGACAAAAGAGAGGCATCCGCCAACGAGCGCCGGCGGAGTTGCTGTGGGGATATGCGACTCTCGATGCCTCATTGCAAAGTCTATCAAGTCCAGGTGAGCGGTATGGCGTAAAAAATTGAAAAGACTTTGAATGGGATTCGCGG
The DNA here is from genome assembly GCA_027627275.1 of Coprinellus aureogranulatus. Lineage (NCBI taxonomy): Eukaryota > Fungi > Basidiomycota > Agaricomycetes > Agaricales > Psathyrellaceae > Coprinellus > Coprinellus aureogranulatus. Next base: position 28,378 of record JANDKE010000001.1, read on the forward strand.
TGTGGGTGTACTACCCATTTCCGTTCCCCGCTAATGCCCTATATAACGACTTCGAGCCCTCATAAATCCCCCATCCTTCCTCTCCCACCACACCCCTGCATCGTCCGCAGAATGCCTGCACCCATAGTTGTTCCACCGAGGTAAGGCCTTTTGTGTATGTAACCCACCCGAACTAACTCGCAGTGATAGGGTCGCTCGTCTGGAGGCGCAACGCAATGACGACCCTCCACGCTCGGCGCTTGTCATCACGAGCATCATGCCCCTCGACCGCTACCCTGAGTACGGCGTACTCACTACCCTCACCCTCGACATCGACGTTCTTTTATTTGATCTCAGTCATCCCCTTCGCTCACAGGCCCTGCGATTTACCGCAGCCAGCATCACTTCTTTGACGTTGACCCATTCATCCGCCCCATCCACCATACTCTCAGAAGAAGCACTGGACAATATCCTCAGATTCGTTCAATCTTTACGGAAGCTGGACTACCTCACCATCAAAGATTTTGTCCTTAACGACCCCAGCGAACCTCGCCCAGGTGTACCTGCTTGTGTAGGGAGCTCCCCACTCGTCGTGGACACCCTCACGATCGCCAACAGCCACGGACCTTCTCTTTCGTTCCTCCTGATGTGCGCCAATGCTAGAAGGATTGTCCTCATTTCCAGTTCTTTTGATCGGCGGGCTCTTGCTTCCATGCTGTCTCTGTAGCTCAAGGTCTTCTTTCTCTTTCTTTTGTACCAAATTTAGTTGACGAGTTATCAGCGAACTCATATGCGCGCACCCATCGTTTCTTGACTCTTGTCCATACCACCTGCCCCAAGTAAGCACCGTGTACAGGCTCTTCCCTCTCTTTTGCTTGTTAGACGATGTCTCGAACGGGTTCATCGTAAATGTATTTGCCCAGTCTATACCCTTTGCCTCCGGTGCTGTTCCTCCCGTGCTGTATAGTAACCGACTCCGTACTATATTCTAGAATGTCCGTTCAAGTTCGAAATGGAGGGACCCATCCCGTCACTCGTGCATGGCACACGCGAACAACTACACTCTGCGCACCACTCTTCCTGGTGATACACATCGACACCCATTCCATTTTTTGGCCCTCATTGGAGCACTCGCCACCACCTACTGCTTCCATTCTGGACTAACTACGTGAAAAAGGCCTCCGCCACTCAAAAGAGCATGAGCAGAGCTCATTCATGAACGCTCACTGCGGCGTTCTACGACATCGTCTTGCATTGCACAATCCCTCGCATTCCTGGTCAGCACCCGAAATCTTCTTCCACACCAGAGATGAGCTTCACGTCGGTGAACGATGCGACTATTGCGCTCCGCAGGAGGTGCATCAGCACCGGTGACGTTCATCACCATAGGCAGGTAAGTAACGAGGAGACACCTAGGGCGGAAGAGGGCGGGGTAGTGCGCTTCCGTCGGTCAGGTACTCTAAAGCGCCCGCCAGCAAGGAGCTAACGTGCTAACGTGCTGGAGGGGGTTCAGTAAAGCATCCTCAGACGAGAGAGAAGAAACGTACCACTGAACTGCTTCCCATGAATCTTTCGGGAACAGAGCTTGTATTGGGCAAAGTCAACCCACCATGAACAGGTAAACAACGGTAGACGGACGGGCACAACAAAGAGACCGTGGCAACTCGAATCCAGTGAGATTCATATGCAGCTAAGCTCAAAATGAATAGATAAAAAATCGTCGACAGTAGAGGAACCAAGAATGATACAAACATGAGCGACGAAGGGGTGCACAACGAAGAGGAGTACCGTAGCAGGCGGTTCATCCGAACAACATCCGAACCAGAGTCACGAATGAGTAGACACATGGGAAAGACCCGAGATCTGAGGAGATGAGAGGATAACAACGACGGAGACGCCAGAGACGCCGAGGGTGATAGACTACCCATTGGCATCTTCCCAACATCCGAGGCGCGACGCAAGCGACAATCTTTGACTCCCCATGTTTGCTTTCCAGAGGTACTGACAAAGCTGAGATCGACCCCGATCCAAGTGTGGAATCGGTACCGGCTTAGGAGGCGGGATACGGGGCGAAGTCGAAGGCCTCGGTGTCACGAACGTTGGAATAGGCTTGATTCGCTCATACAACGCCTGCTGCCTGCATGGCAGAACAATTAACATAGCCGACTTCCATCTTGGGAAGGTCGTACAGCGCAGCACAATCTGCGTTTTTCCCGACGTCTCGACGTCGTCACGTCCCCAGCTTGGTCTCCGCGACATATTGAAACCGCCTCATCGAACGGCGTATAGTAGCCAAGTAGATCGATGTAGGATCCATCGCCATCGCCATGATATCCATCGACAGCAGCTAGTCATCGCGGTTCTCATTGGGATGGATCAACCATCGCGTATTGGACAGCCCTCGACGATTCCAGAGCGTGAAATTGCGACGCGAGGAAACGCGGAACCCCTCGATCAAGGTGAAGACGATATAGGTCTTCGTACCCACGGCGTCAAAACCTGCTTGTTCAGACGTTGAGACTCGAGGTCGAGAAGGAAAGGTATTTGGATAGAATGCCGCAGTCGACGAGAGACAGAACCGTCCGTCCTTGAATGCGTCTAGAAAAGTCCACTCCGACGGCACACCATGACGTAGTCGTAGCTATCATGCTATCCGCCACACCGTCCCGGTCTCCCCAATACGAAGCATTACCGGCTGCTCGTAGAGTATGCGCCAGTGTATGCTTGCCTCACAGTGCCTGAGATGTCGTGGGGACCTGTTGCGAATGCAAAGAGGGTCCATCGTGCACCGGTTTGGCGCGAACTCCCTGTTACGACGACGGAGAGGGAAAGCCGGGGAATAAGGCCGACGCTCGCAACCGACGCAGGAGATGTATGCCTAGATCGAGGGCGAAAGGATGCAGGTACCCAAGCGGGTTGTTCGTCGGATTGGTGGCTTTCACGGTGGAAAGAGGTGACCGATTCAGAAAGAGCAGAAGGGAGAGAAGGGCCTTGTTCGCGGGGTGAAGATGAGCTGACGACAAGGCAGTCGTTTCGATTGCTCGTGGCGACAGCACGAACTGCGAATGTTCGTGCACCGGAACATGAACCCGCATAGGTGTCGGATAACGTGGCCGGCGATGGGGATTCACTGTGGTGTTGCTGGCGAGACCATGACCCAAGTTAGCACTTGATCCAGTGAACGTGTATGATCTCGAGCGCACCTGATCGTGCCTCAGGGCGCCGTTACCGAAGGAATCCCTCACCCCCCGAACCGCGCAGTACAAGCCACCCTCCATCGATCACCACGCAAGGCCTTGCACGTCTTCTTAACCGGATGATCAGGGAGATCTAACGGGTGACGACGCCCCCCAAACCCCCGTTTTGAACGCCTCTCGCTCCTCGAAGTGGAACGCCTCCGATCGGTGTGCCTCGCAGAGATACGGGGTGTTCTTCCCCTTTATCTGCAACTTCAAAGCGTGCTGACAGGGTTTAATGTGAGGGGGAAGAAGGTCATTGAGAGAGGACGGGTCGATTCAGGGAGATGGCGAAGGGGTCGACCAAAGATTGACACCGTGGAGGAGTGGGATGGCAAGGATAGCCATCGTCCGCCGAAACGGAAGAAGTCGATCGAACGCCCTGGCATTTCGTGTGAGCGCTGGGCGGATAGGAGAAAGCGAGGTGTTGAGAGAGCGTCGGTATAGGCTGGAGCGGAGGGAGGGATTCGTCACGCTTGTCGAGATGCAGCAGTCTGATGAACTTGGGAACATACCTTTGGATCTGCCTTCATCGACGCCCTCCCAACCATCCTCGCCGCCCATATTCAGGACTTGTTTTCCCCTTCCATTTCACCCCCTGTCCAACTATAGCTAACTCCCTATCAATCCAATTGCTCCGTTTGCATGGACCTCGTCTTCTCCGGGACGGGTCTCGTTTCCGTATCCGTCGTCACGTTCGCCTTCCGGCAGACTATCCCTTTCCTCGAGGGGATCTCTCCAATACTCGAGTACATAAAATGGAGGCGGAGAAGCGAGAGCAGATTTCACAGCGCTGGTGTAGGGGACTCAACTGTAGGACGTCGTACAACAGCGCCGTTCCGCAGAGTGAATCAGACGCAAGATGACAGGCGCAGTCCTGAGTTCACGAGTTGGCGAACGAGATTTTGAATCGAGATACGCCGGACAGGCGAGCGCTGGAATGCTGAGTGTGGATGGACCATGAGGGATAAGGAGCTAGTCCAAGTCAGTCAGGGTTCGGGGTGACGGTCAGGGAAGAGCGATAGAATGCGTACATGTACGGGCCGACTTCGATCGACAGTCAGTAAGTCGATCCCAGAACTGCCAGGACCGATAAGTCGAGTCCAGGAGAGTGGAACCAATGCTGTTCGTGACGTTTGGGTACGGGCGCCTATCAGGAAAACGACGAACGTTCGAATCAGAACCGCAGTCTGAGTGGCCCCAATGTCCACTAGAGGCATTAGAGATGTGGAATAGACGCACCTAGGCCCAAGAAACTCGACGAAGCCTCTCTCATTCACGCTCCCCATCCTCGCTACCCCATGTCCAATTCACTTTCGCAACCAGGACTAGCCGTCTTTCGAGATTGAACTGTCAGGGTGTAGGTTTCGGGGCGTTTAAGAAACGTCGAAACCCGGAATACGAAGAAAGCTTCGAGCAAGGACTCATTGGCGAGGAGACGCGATGTGGTTCAAGGAAACATCGATGGCTATCGACTGCGGCGCGTTGGCATTGTTTGGCATCAACTACTCAATCAAACCGAAATGGTCTCAAGGTCGGGATTGCCCTTTCGAGGTTCGCCATCGCACTCCAGCCTGAGCCCGTCGTCTGGAACCCGTACGGGACAAAATCGAGTGCTTAGATGCAAATATTTGCCCCGAAACTGTAGTGGGCCCTTGATAGAACACGATTGTGGAGGATTATCGAGTCAGACCTGTCTCTCCCGCTTGCTCAAACTCGGGACTGCGGAGAGGCTTGAAACGATCTTCGAATGAATCTCACGAGTCTCAAACTGAGTCGGCTAGTTTATGGTATTCCATTAGCTGACCGCGTTCGAATCTCCCAGCATGATTGCACTTGGTAGTGAATCGATCAAGACGAAATCGGCACCAGCTCGATACTATTATTAGTATCAGTGGCTGGCGCCGGTGCGACTGGCTCTACATCGCACAACACGTCTGCTAGCGGCTCCCCACTCTGATGAGAACTATTACCGCTGTCGTCGCTCCCTTCCTCTTCGTCCATTTCGTCCTCAATCTCGAACACGAGACTGGACATAACCTCTCGAAGCGAGGGATCGTCGACCTTGCGTAGGGTGAGGATAAGTGTGGTAGAAAGGACCGCTGCGCAAAAAGTTTCGAGCCTAGTGGGGTCGTTAGCTTCACTCAATGCGAACATTGGTTTCAGAGATATTCAAACCTCTCAACCCCTTTTAGCGATCCAGTGATCCATTGCGCGTCAATACCGGACGCTATGTATGGGTCTTTGTCGGCGATGACTTCCATTATGAATAGAATGGTCTTCAATGCTGAATTGGATATCAGTATCGATACCTAGTCGAGGTGCTGTGCATACCTAGCCCAGTAACGTAGTAACATCCACCAACTCTCCAAATCGCACTGATAAAGCGATTCGGTAAACTACCGTAATGCTTTTTGAGGATGAAGACTGCGAGGCACGTAGTCACTGGGTTGACAATATCAGCTTCGGAATGACATGCTCTGGCTATAGGTTTGCTCACAGATTTTTCCCAAGAGCAGCGCACACTCAACGCGGAAATCCCAGCGATATGCACACCATAAGGGACACGCAACCGGAACAATGGGGACCGTCGATCCCCAGTCTGCTGGAATGAATCACTCGTTCCTTCACAGAGAGTTGGGGTAGTAACTTACCGTCGCAATCTTCTTTTGTGATATAGTTGAAAAAGAACGCCGGGGCAATGAAGGACTGGAACGTTGGGGTATGAGCGGGGCGACACGCAGGCATTACTAGAGCGATACCACAGGGACTCACACTAAACATCACACCAAGACGAATGATGTCCAACCTCTTCGCACCTAGCAAGGCGTAGATGCATACCAGCATGGTGGCTAGACCAGGGTGTTATACTCGGGACCCAGAGTTTGAAACCAAACTGACCGTCGGCAGCTGTTTGGATGATAAATGGAAAACCTATTCGTGCTCGTCAGGGCACCCGGCACATGGAAGCAGATAGAGAAAGGGACGAACACCATGAGAGCGTAAAATTTATCTGGCAAAACTATTGGAAACTCATCAGCTTCGAAAAGTTGTCTGGGGAAGGGGATGAGAGCTACAGTCCATCCGAGCCCAGTGCGTGCGCGCGTAGTTTCTTTGATGACCTAAGTCAGCGTGGAAGTAGACTCATCAGCTACCCTCTCACCAATCAGATTAAGGCCAAATTGGAGAACAGGAGTATAGCGAGTAAACAGATAGAGCGCCTTTCCGAGTGTCATCTTTTTCCGCCATATGGTGCGAACCTATGCACAGTGAGTATGCGATAGGCAGCCGCTTGAACTTCAAGAACATTAATACCTCCAAGTCCATTGTGAGAAGGCAGTGGTAAACCTGGACAATGTCAGTTCGGTTTACGCGTTGAATAACACGTGAAACGGGGTACCGTACATATACAAAGCCAATGGCGACTGCCCATGTATGAGCGAGATTACATTCAGGGGAAATGTTTTCGTCTGTCTGCGAAACGCACTGTAGAAGTACTCCCGCGGACGTTAATTTGTTTGCGAGAGACAGTGATATGAACTCTGGACTCACATCGGCCGCGCGCGCGAGACGCAACTCTACAGGATCTGTCACGAAGCGCAAGTACCAAGGGTCCGGATATTCGTCGTACTCTTGAATGAGGGGAACTTGTGCCCATCCCCCTCCGTTCCACCAGCCCGGTGGGCCTGTAACCTGGGGAGGCCTAGTGTGTCTCATCGAACGGGAGTACGTTGGGAGGCTATCGTTGACGCGGGACTTCTTATATACAGCTCTTGAATACGATCTTCGTCAATCTTCCTGCTGCGAGACCAAGTTAAACTACGTAAACGCGAAGTAGAGTCCAAGCATGACTAGTAGCTGCGCCTTCGCGAGATCAAACTGCGGAACGAAACTCTTAAATCGATCTTCGTAGCGTTCTTTAAGCGCTCAATACGATTCGAGACCCGAATTCTCCGCGGCCCTTCGGAGTGTTCGGCGAGGCTTCTATGCACGCGGTTAGCGGAGGCACAACAAGACCGGGCTCTTCCACAGTGGTGCCATACTGCCATGTCCAATTGGCTTAGGAGCTTGGGTCGGAATGATGCGGTTCCCTGGTATGGCAGTGGGCGGATCGAATACCAAGAGCTCACATGGAACCCAATTGACTTAGAGGCAGTGCTCGACGCAACCAGACGATGAGAAAAGGATTGTAGAGCGCCGTAGTACAACACCATAGGCGATGGGAGACAGAGGGTGAAAGTTAGAAAGAAGGCGGTTATTGCGTACGGGCCATATTTAACAACAGCACACTCTGCTGGCTGGCGTATCACCCAATTTGCACCAGCCTTATCTTCTCTCTCTCATCTCTCATCTCGTGTATCGAATATTGAGGTTGAGTCATAGAGTCAATTTTATCCCCTGATCCCCTCCGATCCCGACCTCGTTCCTATAGTGGCTCGTGGATTAGTACCCGAAGTGAACAAACGGGACCCACGCCAGGAGTGATTCCTCCGAGTCGCCAGTGGTACTTCTGATATCTTGGAGCGCCTGATGAAGTGCACGGGCAGATTGTGTCCCGTCGAATGAACAACCACTACTACTTTTCCCCAGTCCAAACTGGTGATCGTAGAACTTGTCGGCGACCTCCTGAGCAGTAGAATCCCCGATCGACCACATCGTACCCACGACTTGACGATATCCGGCAGCGAGCATTCCAGCCGCCAGGTGAACGACTTCGTCGGATAGCTTCTCATCGCCGGTGCTCGTCTGACAAGCAGAGAGGAAAGCAAGGTTAGCGTTCTGGAGGTCCTGTTTGATGATGGTTGATAGCTCCAAGGAGCCATTGTGGAATAGAAACCTGCTTCGAAGTGATTCGTCTCGATTTTGACGCCCGTGACACGCGAAGTGCACGTTACTGAACTCCGCTAAGTGCTTTAAGCACCCCTCGATCGTAAGTTCACTCCCTTCAAGTTTGAGGACCCGAACCCCTTGCATCACAGCCTTTTCATAGACTTTGCGGACCTCTACGGTTGTCCCCGGGATCGGGAAAGCCCCAGGAACATTCGGCTGGCTTGTCAGAAACAAGCCTCTGAACTTGTTGTCGGTCGGATGAGAACCACGAATGTGCTTCGTTATTGCTGTAATGGAAGGGGTATATGATGAAATGGCATAGTCCGGGAGGGTCTCGCACTCCGACGAGCCGTATATGCCTGCTGCATGAATTGGGAGGAAAGACAAGGGCCCTGTCGGGCACCACCATATTCTGGGCCGAGGGCTCGTTGACGAAGCCTCAGATCTCTGTCCATACATGTTGTTAGTTCTGTCAGGTTTTGGCCATACTGGATATCTACTCACAGAAAAGCCTAAATTATCCAGTATAGGTTTGACGAGTTCCAGCCAGAGACTGCGAAGGACACTTCGTATCACGGTGGGTGCTTTGGTTTGGGTTCGTCTAAATGGCCCAGCTGCCCTCCCCAGAGACTGCTCAGATGTGACGTCTTCTCCGCGTGAGCGCAGGCCCTTTAATTGCAGCAGCTTATCCAAGTCGTTGCGATAATGGTTGATTTTTTGCAGGGAGAGATCGGGTAGGGGGATGTGAAGCGGTTCCTCTAACCCTGCCCGAAGAGCTAGGGCATCGCACCGATCCTTATGAGCATTGATTACGATGATCGGCCCTTCGTCAGGGAGGTTCCGCATTAGAAATGAGCAGGTCGCGGGTAGAAGAAACGAGTCAAAGCCAGGGGTTTCTCTCACTTCCCCGACAAGCCTCTGTAAAGACGCGAAGTGCGCCGGCGAGTTCTAAGGGGGTTCGGTTGTTCCGATGCCCTGAGTGTGAGTATGAGAGCAAATCAATGGTATTGAGAGAGGATGGTGAGTCCTCGCTGTCGGTACAGGCAGTAGGTAGACAGTTTATATACCTCGAGACGGCGGTCCGTGCGCGTCTCGGCTATCGATAAGAGTGGAGACAGAAGGAAAGATAGAAAAAGATAGAAAATCAATAGAAATGAATGAAATCATAGCCTAGTAACGATTAGTAAGAACGGATCGGCTAGGTAGTAAGATGATGACTGCGCGCTCAGGCGCGCGGTCATCTCTACACCTCTCCCAGTCTCTAGCGAGACTCAGGTGAGCACGAGCATCGTATTCTACCATGATCTTCTCCGGCAAAGACATACTGGAATGCGATTGAGTACGGGACGATCCAGCGGTTTCAAGCTTTTTAGCGACGTCCAACACGCGCTCCGCCAGCTGTTCATCGTGGATGCGCAGCTCGTCAAGTGGTGTACGGAGGTTGTTCATTTGGTTCCAAATAAGGCACCGACCTTGTTCGAGCCACTCAAGCGCCTTATCCGCTCGTCCAAGGGAACAAGCCATAGAAGCTGCTTCGAGTGCTAGCCCAGACTGGTCCTGGAGGAGCCTATGGCGAGTTTGCACAGTTTGTTCCAAGCCGGCGACCAGGGTTACCAGGCTTAGTGCTATGTCGAAGGCTACCCAGATGTCAGGGGACTGATGATCCTGCTTGTACAGTAGTTGAACCCATCTTCTCGCCGCTATGAGACGTGACCTTGGAGTCCCAGTGATGCTGGTGGCAGCCAGCTTGTATGTCGAAATGCTATCGTTGATATCTTCGTCGCTTCCGGTTATACGCGAATGTAAGCGTAAGGCTTTTCCTAGATTCGAGAGAATATCTGGCAGTCCTTCGTGATTTTTGGGAATGAGCTGCATGGCTCTCTTGAGTGCTGAAATCGCGTCGGCAATGTCAGCTCGATCGCCAGTCTGTTCACAACGGCGTTGCAATGAGTGGCCAAGGTTATTGAGCCATAAAGGCAGGTTAGAGTGGTCATCTGGTGTAAGACCAATGGCCCTCCGGTGAGCTGCGATGGCTTCTGTGATGCAAGATAACTTTCCAAAGCATTCGAAGCGGCGTAGGAACGAGTTCCCAACACTGTTGAGCCAATTGGGCAGATCCGCATGGCCATCGGGAGTGAGTTGGATCGCCCTCTGTAGTGCCTCAATAGCGCTAGAGATATCCAACAGATTATCAGTACGTTCGAAACGACAAGCGAACGAAGTCCCGAGGTTATGAAGGCGATGAGGCAAGTCTGCGTGGCCTTCTGGAGTGAGCTGCACGGCTCTCTGGAGTGCTTCAATCGCACTGGATATATCCGATGGATCACTAGTGTTTTGGAAGCGAGAGGTGAACGATGACCCAAGGTTGTTGAGAAAACATGGAAAGTCCACATGGGTCTCGGGAGTGAGCTGCAGCGCTCGCTGCTGTGCGGAGATGGCCTCAGAGATATCCGCTGGGTCACAGGTGTGCTCAAAACGGATATGGAGTGAGTTTCCAAGGTTGCTGAGCCGGCTGGGCATATCGACATGGTCATCGGGTGTCAGTTGGACGGCTCGCTGTTGAACTGAGATGGCCTCTGTGAGGTCAGAGGGGTCGTAGGTGTATTCGAAGCGGGCCTGTAGCGACGCTCCAAGATTGTTGAGCTGACAAGGTAAACTCGCACTGCCCTCAGGAGCGAGTTCAACAGCTCTCCGTTGTGCTGAAATAGCGCTGTCAACGTCCGATAGATTGCCGATTCGCTCGAACCGCAGGAGGAGACAATTTCCGAGGTTGGTGAGACGACGAGGAAAGCCAGTATGGCCCTCGGGAGTGAGTTCGATTGCCCTGTTCAACACGGAGATTGCTTGATTGATGCTTCCAAGATCTCCTGTCATATCAAACAACCTCGCAAGCTCGACGCCGGTATCCTCCAAGGCGTCAATGTCTACCATTCCACAGTTCCTAAGCGCTCATCTAAACTGGTTTCATCACGGACCTTCCGCCTGCAACGAATTTGCAAATTGAGGCTCATCGAAGCTACTGGTTCGACAAAGTGCTATATCTGGCGATGGGGTCAACTGCTATGGCGACTACGCCTATCGTGCATTTTTCACCTGGTGGACCTTGGGCGCTCTCAGTCCTTTCGTAGTTACTGTAGCCTAGTTCAGCGTCGTCGCCGAACCATGGATGCTGAGTGTACCTTTGTGGGTTCATGTTCTCTTGTGCACCTTTACGGACGGGTCAGAGGAAGGTTCAGTGCGTAGAATAGGAAGGACGGGAAGAAGCTGCGGATCCACAGGTGTGCCACTTCTCACATCAAAAGATCCCGAAAAGATAAGCCTTTGCGCATAGCACGCAATCCACCTTCCCGTAATCGGACTCATCCTGTACAGCATCTTCTAGTAGTGGCCTTGATTACGATCAGTTTGTTCATCACGCTGACATGGGCTTCAAACCTACTACTGTTTACGATTGACAGTCTTCGCACAACTTCCCTCGTTTCTTCGACCGTACATATATCCTTCAGTAAGGGGGATCACGAACCCAGTGATGGCATTCTGAAACGTCGTGGTCGTACCAGTGAACAAGGCGAGGGAAAGATCAGGTTCATATATCTTACGGGGACCCATACACCCACGGCTTCGAGCTGTAATGGCGAGGACAGGAACGGTAATACGAGACCCTGGGCGAATTGAGTCGGATATGCAACCAGTCCTGATTTCCGTGGGCTCCCAGCTTGGATTCATTAAGCTCAGGGCGTCTAGTCAGACTTCAGGCCATCTCGAGGTCATGTGTTGCATTGTTATATATAATTCCGTGAAGGCTAGCTGCCGGGCACATACTATCGAGAGTCGAAGCGCCGGTCGCAGCCAAGGTGCAAACTCAGGTCTCAGACTTCGATTGAGATGAGAGGGTTACGAGAATATATCAGCGCGAATCACAGCTGGAAAGATGCAATAGTCTCACGAACTTGTTGGAACGGGTTCGTCATCTTGTGGGTGACGACGCTACTCGACTTCGCGAGACTATCGGTGCCAACATCGCGATCTCGAGCCATGCCTCACGAGCTACATCGAGCGTGAGCATCCGGATTCAGCCGAACGGCATAGCTGTACTCAGCGATTCAAAAACCTAAGCGCAATCGAGATAACTTCTGTGTCCTCGCTCGCTGCAGAGCGATGTGCGCCGAGTTCCCAGTTTCTCGACCTAAAGGTCCCTTTGGATCAAAGGCGAGAACTATTCCCGAGGTATCGGAGCATCACAATCTGCCTGACGGAAGCCCGCGCCTAAGATGCAGAGCCCCGAGCGTATCACGAACCGACGGACAACGACTCGAAAAGGATTTAAGCACCAGTGAGCAGATCATCTGATACCGGAAGGAATACGATACATGAAGTGAAAGAGTTAGTGGATTGGATGGACCGAAAAAAAAAGCGTAAGCGAATCGTACACAATCCGTAGTGTAGGACCGTCAATTTCGGAGTGACGAGCTCGAGGCAGTCGACCAGCAAGGAGCTGGCACAGACGGCATCCCATGATGTGAAATCAGCGCCAAGCGCCGCACAAGCGATTGGACGAGTTGGACAAATGAACACGCGAAACGTCGCACCAGGAGCGCGAGCTCGGAAATTGACTGGTAAAGACATGTGCGGAAGTTGTACGAGGGAGCGTCAAGCGGCTATACCATCCCAAGAACTCCCTGCCATACGTCTGGGACACCCAATGGTCATGCATATCGCACTTCCATGGGAGATGCGAGGGCGGTCGGGGAAGTCAGGGTGATTGGCAATCCTTGAGTGAAATAGACCAGAGCAAGGCCCGCTGGCGCGGTTCGCGTTTGAAAGTGACGTGAGGAGCCAGATGTGAGGAAGAGGTCTGGACAGTAGTGAGTCGAAGGACAGGGAGGAAGGAGAGAGGCTACGCACCTCGGTGGGATCCAAGCTTACATACGTCGTCGATCATTTCCTCCGCCAATAACGATGCGCTCATGAACGCCAAGGATCCAGGTGACCGCGCCCTGTGAATGAGTCATCTGCTGACGCCCATGGCATTGCACTCGAGAGACCGAAATCCATGAACAAACAGAAGCAGCGGCAGGTTCGGAAGGAACGCATGGTTATCAGTGACACCCTGTTGAATCGAGCAGGCAACAATACCATCGTCAACTTTCGAGTGCGCATAACTACGTAACGATGAGTGACACAACACTGCAAGATCCCGTTTAGAATAGGGACTTACCCATTTTAGCCCTATCCCTCAGAACCACGGGCGCTCAAGCGAGCGAAATTGGGACGACATGGATGTTCATGGTCAAGCGCTGTTCCGCTGCTCAGGGGTCAACACTTTGATATTTGGTTCGGCGCTTGCCGAAGGAGCGCACAGACCTTTCCATGCGACCCCATACCCAAACCATTCGACTGAGTCAAGTTCAAGGAACGAGTGGGGTACGTTTGTTAGAAACTGATGATATTCCTCCCATGCTTGGACTCTTAGCGTCTGCAATGCGAATATCAAGCATCACCCACAAACCCGAAGTTGCATGTACCCTCGTCCACAGCTGTATTTCACAAGGCCACCTTTCAGGGATGCGGGCTAGTATATCACCAGCTCCGCGAACGCGCTGTTCTCATCAATTCCAGTCTCTCCGGTAATTGGACACATACTGTACTAGAGTTGAATTGCATGCCACTCCTTTCGTGACTCGGGGCGCGTAAAGAATGGAAGTTGGATCTTCTGCGCAACTCCACCGGCGCGACAGTTACTCTCAGACTTCGTGCCCTGAGCGTGCCAGTCCCGCCTCATTTCCTGGTATTAAGACATCGCAATCGCAAAAGCGAAATCGTACCTTCCGAACAACCGTTTCACCCTGGTCACATTTATAGAGTTAGAGTTTTCATAGATTTGCAACCCGAACCTGACAATTTCGCCGAGGGTACGTGTTCGAACGCATGCACCTGACCCCGTTTTGGTGGGTCTGCTTTTCCCGGAGTGCCAGACACGCTAACTCTACGCCAGTGCGGCCGCTGCTAGGGCTTGGCTTCGTATCCGAGGGATTACCTTCATGCTGTGTGATATGCAAAGGAACCCGTTGACGAACGAGAGGCGGGCTGATGAGCCAGTGAACTTTCGAGACGATCCAGTGTTAGGGAGTCGCAATCGTGCTCCACGATTCACTGCCTTCACTCGCTTACTACCGTAAGTCATCTCCTTCTTCCATTCTTCGTTGAGCATCAATAATTGTCTCCTGGTCACCTTCGCCTGTTTAGGACGGTTCATCACAGTAATACATACTTGAATTTTGATACAATGGCTGAGTCTGTCTTTCTCTGAAGCGCTGCTTCTGATTATAATCCGGCGGCCTACTGTTTACGTTGCGTATTAGATGCCCATGTCAGCTTCGCTGCGCGGTGCCAGAAGCATCGCAGTAGCCAGGTCATGAATGTATTCTGATGGATTGTTTCTAGTTCTCTGCTAACTGACCACCCTTTTTCGAACGATAGACCTCGATTTGACACCCAGCTTGCGGCACCGCTGACTACGGTGACCTCGGAGGCGGGACTCCGTGAGTCCACAAGGAGAGTATTCCTCACGACGCGAACTGTCTTGGGGATTGAAAGCCCCACCAAACGCTCCATAGCATAGCGCTCAGTTGAGCTAACTCCTGTTGAGATCGATGTCGAAATAGAGGTGGAAATGGATGTGGATGAAGTGGTGTAGGGCGGAGGAAGACCAGACGAGGAAGGGGGAAGCCCAGAAGAGTTGGAAGGTCCAGCGTGAGGAGGAACAACAGGAGGAGCGGCATACCGCCCCGGATGATCTAGGGGCAACATCTTCCGCTCCTGCTCACGCTGCTTCGCCAGCTTATCAGCTTTATACTTCCTGAACTGTTGTTGGATATGGTCCACGAATACGTGGTCGTACCCGACGCATTTCATTCGGAGGATGTCGATTCCCTGTACGCCTCCGTCAGCTCATACTCTGATTTCCTTGATCTCCCCTCCCATATAAAATGGACGGGTAGACCATAACGCGCCAGAGAGAGAGAGAGAGAGAGAAGAAAGCGCACCTCATCCCCCCTCCGAAACGCCTCCAAGATATCCTGCTCGCTCACAGGATGCCCCCGTCCACTCTTCGCTTTCTCCGCCTCCTCGTGCGTCAGAAGCTTGGCTTCGTCTTTATCCGCCACAGGCAAGATACCCGCTTTGCGGAGTGCGATACGCGCTCGCATGAGCGAGTACTTGGGCGAGCGTTTTTTGGATACAAGGTTCGCCCAGTGGTTCTGGACCTACACTCTACGCGTCAGCATTCTCATTCCCGCCGTTGCACTCTCACATCCCATCTAGGTGAAGGGGAGGAGGGTAGAGTGAGGAAATGGACGTACATTCTCATTCTGCCAACAAAACTGCTCCTTCGTCAACTTTCCCACAAGCGTACACACATACTCCCCCAAATACACCCACATCGCCTTCTTCTCCCTCCTAAACACACTCCACGGGCCCTTCCCATCATCCACCAACTCCGGTCGACTCGCAAACAACAACCCACTCTCCCCGGGGAGGTAAGGCATGGAGGGGTTCATATCAGGCATCGGGTACACGCATCTCCGTTTTTGCTTGACTGCGTTTTCTGAGAGCTTGACGCCGTCGGGACTCCAGGTGAAGGAGGAAGGGTTCTTGTCTTCGGGGATGTACTGGATGAGATGCTGATCGGACCCGCCGTACGATAGCCGCATGACGACGCGCGGGATACCTTGGGTTATAGGCGCAGGGTGTATCGTATACTTCGGCGCGTGTTGGAGGTACGCCTCGACGACGCTCGCGGGGAGCGTCAACGCCGCCTCTTCTTTGAACTTGAAGTTCGGACGGGTAGTTTCCTCCTCTTCCTCCTCCTCCTCTTCTTCGGGTTGGAAGTTTGCGCGTGGTGGAATGGGGTTTAGGCAGGGGGTGGATAGGATGGGGTGCGGGTGGAGAGAGGAGGGAGGGGGGATGAGCAGGGGGTGTAAGTTGGTCCGTTCGACGCCGATGGGCGTTGAGGTGTAATCGTTTTTCTTTCTTTCCGTATGATATGTTGTGATATGTTTCTTTTTCTTTCCGTTCCCTTTGTTATATCGTTTCGCGTCTACCGTAAAAGCTCGTTCCGTTTCCGTTTCTACAGACTTGTTTCCCTTGTCCGTTTCTCTCCTACGGTCACTCGCTTCCGTCGTTGCGTTTCTCGTCCTCGTTCCTCGCTTGCCTCCTTGGCTTCGCATGCCTATCCTTCGTCCGTTTCCCGTTGTTCTACCATTTCTATCCCTCGCTTCGTTCCTCGTTCGTCCCCTTCACTTTACACTTCCTGTTCATCCTCCTCTTTGCCCTTCCTCCTCTTACTCGTTCCCTCGCCTTCCCCGTTTTCGCACTCGTACCTCGACGGACTGACGTCCAGTGGACGCTTAGTTGACT
The DNA here is from genome assembly GCA_027627275.1 of Coprinellus aureogranulatus. Lineage (NCBI taxonomy): Eukaryota > Fungi > Basidiomycota > Agaricomycetes > Agaricales > Psathyrellaceae > Coprinellus > Coprinellus aureogranulatus. Next base: position 44,841 of record JANDKE010000001.1, read on the forward strand.
ATGCCCTTTCCTTCTGCTTGTTTATCCCCTCGTAAAACGTTTCTATTCCTTTGTGCCTACTGTTACATATGATAACGTTTATGCTACCCCCTTTTCTCTTCCCACATCTCGGACTTTCTGTGTGACCGTCCACTGCCAGACGTCCGTCGAGAAGAGGTGAGCTGAACGCGCCGCCGTTCGAAGGTACGCAGGAGAGAAGGCATCGTTCGCAGCGAGGTTCCTCGATCTCAGGAGGGTTCGGACCGAGCTTGGCTCTGGGATAATGAAGAAGATGAAGGATACCATTTGAGAGGAAACGTGTACGGGTCTGGAGAAGCGGGGTGGAATGTAGGAAGGTGCGAAGAGTTCTGGGCGTAGTCGGCCCTGTAATTGCGAGGCTGGTTCGAGTGCTTCGGAGGATGCACCGTCCCTGGAGGTCGTACCTTGCGCTAGTGCCAGTGCTTCTGGGGCGTAAGAGAATGAAGGACTACACAGGGATAGTCGGACGGGGTGTCGGTCCGAATTCGGAGTGCGTTCCTCCTTCCTCCTCAAGGTCTGGTCGGACGCTTATCCCTGAACGTATCGTGTTCACTCGACCTCGAGAGCAGGGTGCGAACTATAGCGCTATGACTTTGGACGGCGATGATGATATCACTTTGTCCGCAGATTCGTCGTCACCTTTGTGAATGTGGACGTTTGGAAGTTGGAGAAGTAGGAATGAGTGAGAGAAGCGCCTACTTAGCTAAATGGGTAAGTAAGTCTTAGAAGTCACTAGTAATCTACACAAGCTAATGAAGTGGTAGGCGAAGGAATCGGGATTCGGTCCGCACTGCATTTCTACGTGCTTGGAACCATACCCAGCTCTTAACAGGTACATGCTCGCTCGTAACCGAGCTTAGGTGCGTGTTCTGGCATAGTAAGTGGAGAGCCTCCGACGACGGAGACACGTCTCGGGAGGCGTACTTCAATTCGTACCCTCTGACATTGTGAGATACACGGACAGTCTCTCCGCCGACGTCCGCGTTGGGTACGTGCGTCTTACAGCGGAGAATAAGTGACAGGGAAGCATGATTGTGGAAGTGATAGTGAGCACGAAGGAGGGAAGGGAAGTGTTAGTTCCTGCCTATCAGCACGCTGTTCGGACGTTCACAATACTTCCTCTAGGTCTTTCGGAGATGGTTATGACGAAGCGTTCGGACGACGTCAATTCTGGGTTCACACCTTCCGCTAAATGACGAGCGTAAACCCCTGCGTTGTTGGACCGGAGTCCGGACGATTGGTGCGCTCGCAGAGCTCTCGACGCACGTACGCACGTCTGGCTAGTTCTTCGTCCGTGGGGTTGAGTGCAGTCTAAGAGTCTCACTGACGTCGATAATTGAATATGGATACACTAGCCTCGCACGCTTGATCAGAGGGAATTTGGCTTGGTGCTACTGACGCGATGATAGGGAGGGACGAGAAGGGGTTCGCGATCGACAGTTACGAGAATTGTGATACGATTCGGGAATCATACGAGTTGGTGGGTCAGTTTCTCCTTCGTCCTTCACCGAAACGGCGTTGAGAAGTTCATGCAACTCAGGACGAACCTCTAGGTAGCACAACACTCGAATACATTACGTATTTCGAACATAGGAGAGGAATATTGAGTGGAGGGAGTAGAGGCATCAGAGTGATACGACTCGGGAATCATACGAGCCTGGCTAAGGCACAATTGGTCGAAGACGCGATGAGGGGATTAAGCTCGGATGATGATCGAGGGAAGAACAGTTGGATTGACGTTCATCTCTATTGAGAGAGTCTACGGATGTATGACGCGGGTCTGTAGGTCTAGCCCTCGCGCTTGGGATGCTAGGAAATACGCTTCTCCCAGACCCTTCTCGAACCCACTCTTCTTCTCCCGCGAATGGAGGCGTTCGAGATGAGTACTTGGGTTCTTCCTTGTACTCTCTTACCTTCGTCTGATGTGGGTTTAGAATCATGCACGTAGGGATGCGTGCTGGAGAGGCGAACCGAAGTGAACTGGGCAGGACCCAGTGTGGAGATACCGGATCACTTCTTTCTTCTTCCTTCACCTTCCAATGCGATCTGTTCGTCAGTCAGAAATCTGATTTGTAAGTTCGTACCTGTGCTCTACATACACATTCTGTCCACTACTAACGGAACATTACACCCTCCCGAAGCCCTAACTAGGTTCTTTCTGCCGTCATAGGACTGTCATAAGTCAAACTGCGGTAAAACGCATCAATCACAACGGAATGGAATCAGGGAGAGAGGGGTGATAAGCGCCCGTCGGAGTGTGTGATTCCGGTCTTCTATATGGCGCCCCCTATTGTACGAGGGTGATTGCGTATCATATCACACTGCCTCTGACCGTATTTACGAACGAGCGAGCGGTTCGTTGATTTGGGCCGGTTCGTTTAGGAAGAGGTCTGTGAGTGTTTCGTTCTGGATTGGGATCCCGTGAGGCGATGCGAGCGCTCGAAGGACGTTGGGAGCGGGATGGATGGAAGGGTGGAGATGAGGACAGAGTTGAACTTTATTGTATTCCACTTCCTTTGACATGGACGTCAGGAAAAGTGAAACAGATTGGGCGCGGCATACCATCTACTACGACCAGTCGAACCGCCTCAGCAAAGTTGAATTCGGAACACTCTGCTTTTCAAGGCGTCAGAGGTCATATCCAGTTGATTCTCGTCAAGGCAGTACCCTTCATGCATCGGTACATCACCTGTGGTAGTGGGATGGTAGTGCGTTCGTAATTCACTTTGCCTTCGCAGAAGTTGATCACTCAATTGCACTCACCTGCGCGTTGAATAGAGTGCCGAGCCTTCGAATTTCGGATAATCACTGATAGGCGCTCTATCTCTCCAGGCGGGCGATCGATGTCAGAGTTCGCCAGTGGAAGTTGTGTCATCTACTTCGGAATAGAGAGTCATTCCTGAGTGTTCGTGATGTGGTAAAGCATCACTACATGTAGTTTCTTTGAGAGATTGCGAAGTTCACTATCACGAATGCATTCAACGTTTGTCTCTTAGAAGATAGACTGAACCTGGCCCATCTAAAGCTTTCGATACTCGAAGCGAATCAAGCGGTAACGCCCATCCATAACGCGGAAGTGTAGTTCGATGTGGTGTGCTGGTGCCACGTGCTGCCCATTTTCCAACGGGAAGATGTCGGGATCGCCGTAAGCCTGCTTTCATGTGCACAGCTCTGCGAAGATCATCTCTCTTCTGGGATAGTCTCAGGGCGGGGAGTCTCCTGGGTATAAATTATCTCCTTGCGTCCTTGCGCGACGCGGATCGCTTGCCCTGCCACCCGCCACAGTGATCTACGAAGAGTCCAGTTCGGACAATGATTTACATGCGAGGTGTCGAACTTCGTGTTCTGCAAACCCCATCCGATCCGACGGCTCGCCTGAAAGCCTTCGACGGAAGTTGCACACAAGGCGCCGCTTAGCTCAATCCTCGATCGCGTATGGCCAGTCGAATGCCACGGTGGAACGCCAGCACCTGAACAAAAGGCATCTATCTATGCCATCAAACCTACCTATCATTGCACACAATGAGAGTACACACACCGGACATGCCGGGCATGGCACACATCTCCGAAGAAGCGCTCGAGAGCCCGGTGCATATATAGGAGGCTTCTTTGTATAAAACGCTTTCGCTCGGCTTTCCCTCTTTCTCGTTCGGCCCCCAAGCTGCTATAGGGTGATATGGCTGCCTCAGTGACTTTAGCAGAGGAGATGCGAAAGGGAATCATCATGGAGGTTCGCCCTTTCGCATAGGACCCGCATAACGGGTTTCGCCTTCGAAAAGCTGACGTCGAAACGGTTCGACAGCGGTTGTTTGGTGTGTCTCACTCCCCATGGGTCTCGTACAAGGTTCTGATCTGTACTACGTCTGAAGGTTCAGGGAAAGTCACCCTGGTAAGCGTCACTCTGCACTGCGCAGTTGATTTCGTACTGAACAGGAGAGCTATTAGCTTTACTACTACGCTACCACTTTCGACGAAGAGGTGCCGGACAGTCATCACTCTCGTGATCTCTCATTTCGAACAACGCTCTCAGGTAAACAGTATATGGCCGCAACCTGGCTTTAAGCTAGGAAAGCTACTTTTCCTCGGCATGAGGTACTGCAACATTGCGTCGCTCGTATTTGATTACCCTTGTAAGTCATGTGTCCCTTTCCATCAGGTTAAATGCAGTTTCCAATGCGGTGTTTCATAGTCAACACGTCCCACCACGGGAAGATAAGCGTCAATGTAAGTAAAATGTTCATGTACCTAGAGCGTATCCCTTATTGAGGACCTCCTCTGTACAGGCATGCCAAACATTCTACGAAGCATCCTGGAGTGCGTGTTCATCGGCACTATCATGAAGCTCTTCTCCTACTGAGAGACGGCTCTATTGCTACTAACCAGTATTTCGCACTCTTGGAGGGAGTTTCGCACAAGGCGCGTTACACTCCCGCCAGTATCCCTCTCGATACCATTATTGATCCACGATTTCCTCAAATAGCGACGTGCTGGCTTTGCCTCTATGCACTGTTAGAAGCCAAGCAGAGTTTGCTCTGGATATTGGTTGCTTTATTCGCTGTGAGCATTTCTCCAGTCAAAGTTCTGCTATACAAGTTCTAACGCCCACATGGGAGATTTTCTGGGTGCCTATCACTGTATTCGGGTATATTTACATGAAGTCCGAGAAGTGTAAGTAATGTCCTTCCATGTTCGGAACTGCGGCTTAGATTTCCCAGATATACCTCAAGTTCCCATCGACGCGCAATTCGGTTACCCGTGCTCCTTTACCCTCGATGGTGCGAAGCCCATCCTGAACTCGGTCGCCGCGTACCTTGTGGCCATAAGAGCGTTTCGTGCGTTACAACTCTCTACTATACCGACCGCGTGACTCTGACTGTGAGGCCTTTATGCCAGTATTGATCCTTGCCACCGCTTTTGTCCTCTATCGACACTATCACTACAGGAAGTTCAACAACCTTCTCAGTGTTATCCAGCGCGAGGGCGGGATGTATCTCTTTGCTCAAGTCGGTGTGTACCTCTCTGTCATTTCTTCCGCTAGAACGAACGTCATATCTACCAACTTCCAGTCATGGAACTTGTCGCCGGTCTCAAGGGGACAAAACATATAAAGGTGCGCTTTCCTTGCCTCTCACGCTGCTTCTTGGTCCAATGAGAATGCTTAGATTCCGGACCCATACGGCATAGTATCAATGTGAGTTCGCCACTTCCACGCGTCCCTCTCCCGAACCTTCACCTAGTATGCGGCCACAGAATACGTGTTTCCCTCCTGCCCATATTCGCCGACCGGTTGCTGCTCAAGATGCTGCACCGAGACGATTCTCAGACGACTGCCGTCATCTCGACGATGATGTTCGATAGAAGGCTGCCAGACTCTGGAGTGACGACGGACGGGGAAATGACCATACCGATTCATGAGAAGCAGTAGCTCAACTTGCGCGTATGGATAGCATGACAGTGGTTTGAGTTTCTTTCCCTTCCTCGAGGTTTCCTTTCGTCACAATTGAGGAAGAAGGTAGTTAGTTTCTGCATATCTGCACACTTCACACGATTTCCTTTCCAATTTGATCTGTCCGTCAGTCAGGTTTCGCTTCTGGACGCTGGGTTGTACCTTAACAGCTCTGAAGGCGCGTAAATACGTTTCTTACCGACAGCGGTTGTGTACAAACAGCCGGTGCAGATCAAATGCAACCGGAAAGAGGGCGCTAAGGGCCCTCGCGGTGTGCGATTTTCACCTTCGAGCTCCATGTGACAATGCGAATGCTCAGAGATTTAATTTCTAACTCTCTTCGATGAACCGAAACTTCGGGAGAAGAGGCTCCCCGGAAACATCACCCACCAAGCCCCACCGCATCCAAACCTGTGGAACACACTTTTGTTCTGAACTTTCCCCCAAATCTCCGCTGTCTTGGTCGTGTCATATTGGATGAGAACAAGAGTGACACCAACCCCTGAGGTATCTTATCATGATACAACGATGGATCACTAATTTTCCGGGATTCTCGAGAGCGGCTCAGTGATCATGCATCGATCATGTTACGAGTGCATCCTATGTTCGTTCCTTTGATGAGGGATCCCGTCATATATCAAGAGTACGGAAGCACAGTTAGAGTAGTTTAGAAGACTAGAGGTGGCGACCCATATCAATCGGAGTCGAATTGAGATGCAAAGGAATGGTTTTGGAGTAGAGCTATACCCGGGTCATGCGCGGAGTGACACGCTCTTCCATTGCGAGCAGGAATCGAGCCACCTTGCGCGATTTGCCAACATCGACAGACGATACCGGTTACATTATCCGTCTTCACCGTGCCTAACTGATGCCGTTGTAGAGCGGTTTCCTTCTGATAAGCGCCTCCAGAGGGCCAAGCGACGCTTTCGAGGATGAGCGCTACTCGCGTCTCATACCGCCGGTTTAAATACCTCTCTGTGTCATCACTGATTGTAACCCTTCAAACACGTCTACAGCACAACAGAGAGAGCCCCTCACATTCAGTTAGCTACCCCTCCCGCCAAACCCGGAAGGAGAGAAGTACGCTCCACATGAGAACTTTCCACCCTAAAGAGGGAATAGGTCAAACCTCTATGCGGGAGTGGCAGCCTTCCTTCGCTACCATTTCGGTTCTGGGCCTCATTTTACTTCCGGGCCGGGGTACTCGGTAAACGATATATAATCCAAGGTTGCGCTTTCGCGAACGCGAAAGGGGCTTTAACTCCCCAGAATCCGTGTTTGATCAATGTGCGAGAGGGCCACAACAGGATGAGCTCGTTCACTCAGAAAGAGTTGGATGGTATGGAGCTGTCGCTGGCAATGGAGGTGAGTGGTTATCTTGGGTCCTGCAAAGCGAAGGTTGACGCGGGAGCTATCGATAGCGTATCTACGGTATGGCTGAATTGATATGAACGCCGAACTTCGAAGGTTATTCACCCTTCTGTGAAGGTTCCGCAAAGATTATTTTGGTGAGTCCTGCGATCCAAACAACCCGGCTACATCCTGACGGTGCACCCAAGCTGTACTATTACGCGACGACTTTCGACGAAGAAGTGAGTGGAAAATCACCATTCAGACTTCCGTGAATGCGAACCGATTCCATCTCAGGTTACCAACATATGGCCGCAACCTGGATTGAAGCTAGGAAAGCTTCTGTTCATAGGAATGCGGTACAGCAACATCATAGCATTCATCCTGGACTATTTCTGTGGGTTCATCCTCGCCTCATCCTACGCATCTGATAGGGCTAATACCGATTGCAGTCAACACGTCCAATCACCTCACGATGAGCGTGAAGGTAAGCATTTCGTGCGGAGCGCGAGACCATGAACCCACCATATATTTATCAATAGTCGTGTCAAGCAATCTTTGAAGCGAACTGGGGTGCGTAGCGAGCGTGAATCCGGACCTGATAAATTCGCAGACTGAGACACCGCACAGTGTTCTCCACTATCGGAGGAAGTTTGGCTCAAGGTATGCAGCATTCGAGCGTCCGTATCGTCACCCCACGATCATACTGAGCGCAAGAGTGAACAGCTACGTGTTGGCTCTGCCTTTACGCTCTGCTGTCGGCGAGGCCAGCGCGACTTTGGATTCTAATAGTCATATTCATGGTGAGCACATTCACTGTTCACCCTACGATCTCATCCGAGCATACAACGCCAGATGTTCTGGGTACCTATCACAGTAATTGGATATATCTCGATGAACTCGGAGAAGTGTAAGCATAGTCCTCGAGCCACGACGAACCTTCCGACATCTGACATATCCAATGCGCCAAACTCAGATATCCCAGTTGTCCCAATTGACGTCCAGTTCGGGTACCCGTGCTCCTATACCCTGAAATACGTCGATCGATCGCTGCACTCAGTTGCGTCCTACCTCGTCGCTGCACGAGCATTCTGTAAGCCCTCCCCTACGGTATACGCGCATCTGGTTCGCATCTGAAGACTTTCCCTTGGCAGTGGTTCTGGTGGCTTCTATTGCCATCTTGTACAAGCGCTACCATTCTCGCAGGTTTAACAGCATCCTGGGCATCATGCAGCGAGAGGGAGGCACTTACCTGTTCGCCCAAGCGGGTGCGTGATTCTCTTCTACTTATCGGCGTCACCGTTGAGTGCATCCCCCCGACGTTCTACAGTGATCAACGTTATCGCTGGTTTGAAGGATACGAAAAGCGCTATGGTGAGCGCCGCCACTTGTTCAACCTGTCTCCCTCTGTACTGATCAGGCGTCGGAAGATTCCCGACAAATACGGAATCGTCTCAGCGTGCGTTCTCCGCCACCTTCTGTTCTATTCCCGGGCTGTCACTGATCCCGATCCTTCCAACAATAGGATACGGAGCGCCATACTCCCAATTTTCGCGGATCGCCTGCTCCTCAAAATGCTGCGCATCGTGGATCCAGACGATACGACAGTGGCCTCCACGATCATGTTCAATCGGATGAAGGATCCTGAGGTAACCGGAGATGGGTACATGATGGGGGATAAAACAAAGAGAAAGCTTCATGTGTTGAATAGTACCGTCGATAGTCAAGATAGTGTCCGTGCGTAATGAGCTCTGCCGAAACAACCCCACGTCCAAGCCAGATCGGACAATTACAGCCAAGTCAGAGTGCGAATGCCAACCTTTGGCAATCTGTCGCTGGGTTCGCCCTTCATGACCGCGATCTCGCTATATAATGTTGTACCCTTGATCCTTCACATCTTGAAATTTCGGTAAGAACCAAGGTCGTCCCACTCACTAGCCTCCAGAGCGTTGTTGTACCCCAACTTTACTCCCGGAATTGTTCGTTGCACCCCAATTGTCTTATGAGAATGAATATAAGGACGCCGACCCGCAGACTCCCCGAGATGCCCTGGGGAACGCTAGTCTATCAAGCACGATATCTCCTTTCAGGATTCCGGCCGGTCGGGGTGATCACAGAGGAACCGAGCAAAACACGCTCGAACTGCGTCTTCATCCCGCCCAAGGCTTCATGATATGAGGGATGTCGTAACCCATCGTTGAACGCCTGAAGCCAATGGAACGCAATGCTACGAACTAGAACTGAATCGCCTGTCATTGCCCTAGCGAATGCCAAATACAGCACCACCGGCGAGAAGACACGCCCGTGCATGTGGAGCGCACCACCGAAGAAGTGCCCGAGACTGTGATGGGGGTATATATAGCCAGCTATTTCTTCTCATATAGAGCGTCCATCTTCGCTTCCCCGCGACTTCCAGCGGTATGAGTGCCGCAAAGTTAGCGGAGGAGGTGTACCGCGAGTCCACCATGGAGGTGCGTGTCTTGGCTTGCATTCCCACTGATTTTGAATTGACCCTGGAGTTACGGGAAGTAGCGGCTTCTCGGTGTGTAGGGTTGTCAGAGACGCTTTGGAGCGCACACATGCTTACGCGTTTCGCGCTGCAAAGGTTCGGGGAAGGTCACTCTGGTAGGTTTACTCCCCCAGATACAGAGGAATCAGTACATGACTGTCTGGCTCAGCTGTATTACTACGCCACCACGTTCGACGAAGAGGCCAGTAGACTCCATACAGACAACATCAGGCCATTCGGTGTGAACTCACTTACTACAGGTGAACAATATATGGCCGCAACCAACCTTGAAACTTGGGAAACTGCTCTTCTTGGGCATGAGATACTGTAATATCGCATACCTCACGTTCGACTATGCTTGTGAGTTACCCTCTAGCTCTGCTTTGTGAACGCGACTCATATTGCTGAATGCAGTCAATACGTCTAATCACGGTACGATAAGCGTACAGGTAAGTTCTAATTCATTTTCCTGTACCCGGTGCGCATCCCTGACAGAGGGGCTTCCTTAATCAGGCCTGTCAGACTCTATATGAGGGAAGTTGGAGTGCGTGTCCCTTCGTCACCTCTGATCTGTTTGTCCCACTGACGCACGCTCTTGATACTACCCAGTATTTCGGGTCCTTGCAGGCACTTTCGCACAAGGCGAGTTGCAAGTCCCACTCATCTAAAGTTAATACGAGCAGTTCTCACTTAAGATCGCCGGGAACAGCCACGTGCTGGCTCTGTCTCTACGCGCTGCTAGGATCCAAGCGGTTTGTTCTCTGGGTCATGGTTGTGCTGTTTATTGTGAGCGAATAGGTTCGCTCACACATACCCTGTTCGACCTCACCAACACCAAATGACAGATCCTCTGGGTACCTGTCACCGTCTTTGGGTATATGTATATGAAGTCCGAGAGGTGTAAGCGTCTGCGTCTCAGGATTATGTCCAGAACAACGGCTCAATGGATCCAGACATACCTCAGGGTGCTATCGACGCCGATCTCGGTTATCCGTGTTCATTCACCCTGGACGCTGTGAAACCGACCTTAAACTCGGTCGCATCTTATATCACAGCTGCGAGGGCGTTTCGTACGTACCCACCCACACCAATTGACTATGCTAGTCTAACTGAAAATTCCCTATGACAGTTGTACTCTTCGTCTCCATCTTTGTCATGTACAGGCGGTACCACTACGGGAAGTACAACGGCCTTCTTAGTGTTATCAAGCGCGAAGGGGGTATCTACCTCTTCGCACAAGTCGGTGAGTAACCCCGCGAGATTCCTGCCGCTTGGTTAATAGCCGTGTTGGGCAATCTTCCAGTTATCGACGTGATCGCGGGCCTCAAAGACACGAAACGCGTCAAGGTGAGCTTTCTAGCTTCTTATCGCCTCCGCGCCATTTCCTCACGTTGCACTTCTAGTTCCCAGATCCATATGGCATTGTCTCAATGTACGTGCGCCGCACTCATCTACTCCGTAGACCCTTGCGTAACACGTACAATAGTATTCGCGTCACTATCCTTCTGATCTTCGCAGACCGATTGCTTCTGAAGATGCACAAAAGAGAGGAATCCGAGGCTACAGTTGTTTCGACTATGAGGTTCGATAGGGGGCCTCCAGAGTCAGAGGCGACGCTAGACGAAGAAGCAACGCGACAGATTCAGGTTGGTGAGAAGACGTATTAGCGCATTCGTAGCTCGGTCGGGGTAGATAGTATAAGGTGCTTTGATCTAACATGGTTCCGATTATCATCGAAATCCGAGTGACCAGATTGACAAGGCGGAATCTTCCGAGCGCCGTGAAGGTTCATGAGCTCACTTCCGCTGTGGAGAACCATGATATCATTCCATCTATGGCATGAGCGCCCATCTCACGAGCGTGCATACTTTGAATAGTTACGTACTTCTAGTAGGTCCACTGGACAGATGAAGGAATTTGCGAGCATATAGAGCGGAACGACTCTTAGCTAGCTCGTTCAGTGCGCGAAGCCAGGATCAGCATGATCAGACGTGCCAAATTCGAAGTCTTCGACATGGCATCGGGATTCGGGGGTATTATGGCTTTCCAGTCCCTAGTCCTTTCTTCTCTCGATGCACCCGTAAGGCTGAAAGAAAGTCAGTTCGCAAGGCACTGTGCACCATGCAAAGCTGAACTCAGAGTCGACAGAATGGAGATAACGGACTAGCCCCTGAGTCGGAGTGTGAACGAGACTCAGGCACCGATCTGAGTTTTGTCGCGGCCCCATGTCGTTCTTCGCGACCACGACCGCCTCGTTAAACTTGGGGATCCTACGTGTTCCTCAAGTTCCTCTGGTGAGTCTAATCCCGACTGTGAATTATGAATCCCTTAAGAGCTGAAAAGGGTGTCTTAGCACGAACGCAGTGCAGGAGTTCAACTGAAGCTAACGCTGCCGCCCCTCTCTTCCTTCATCCTTCTGCTTTCTTGCAGCATCACCGGGTGGACACGACAACACAGGCTACCCATCCACACACCATCCGAGGGGAGAAACGCTTTACCCCACCCCTGACCAAGCGCCATGTCGACACAAGACGCAAGGAGGCTGGTTCCTCGGTCACCGCCTCTCCCGCCGCCTTCCCAGGATCGAGGAGGACACGCTGCGCGAAGGAGACAGGTGCGTCTTCTGCGTTCCCTTCTCAATCCATCTCCTGACAGACCCCTTCTCTTGAACCTCAGCTCCTTGATGAAGCTCGCACCTCTGCCACACGACCTCTCATTACCCTTCGTACATTCCTCACGACGACCAACGACCTCGCCGCGCTCTCCAACGCGCTCGACGCTCTTTCCACCTCCAACATCCCACCATCCATAGAACACGTCTTCACCAACTCCATCTGCAGAGACCGTGTCGAATACGCAATGTCGGCTCTCCTGGACCTCTCCATGATCTTCCGAGGTTTCCTTGTCGTCCCTCCACCTCCGCAAGCTGCCGCTCTACGAAAGCTGTATCTTCAGATTCTCGTTGAGCGTTGGCCGGACGTTATGCGCTGGCTCGCATTCGTCCTGATGATCTCACCATCGACCAGTAATGTCCGAGAGGTGTTGAACGTCTGCGTAGACACCCTCTTCCCTATCATCGTCACCTCCGATCCTGTCGACTTGGACGCCGAATCCCAGGCTCTCACCGAAGAGCTCGTTTACCTCCCTTACACGATTGACTTCCTCTACCTTCTCCTGGCTCAACGAGACCCCTCGAACGGACGATACCATTACCTCGGCGACCCTCATGGGTGCAAGATCCTCGGTGTTCTGAACGAGTACGTCAAGAACAAGAACGCCTTCATGCACCTCCTCAACAGACTGAGGAGCGTCAAGCCGAGTACACGACGAGGAATTCTGCGCAGCCTGGTTTATCGAGCGAGGGAGATTGCAGAGGATGTTTTCGGCGTGGAGGAGGAACGGCACAAGTATGCGCTGATGAGCGCCATGCAGTCACTTTATACCCTCATCTTCTGCACGTCGCAACTCCTCATTCATCCCGCCCTCTACCGATCCTTCGCCCAACGCGATTTTCTCTTCGAATACGCCGAGTCTCTCGCCATGATCTCAGGACACGCACACCGACGTTATCCTGAATCGAGTGATAAAGGCGATCTGAAGGATTTTTGGAAGTTGATGAGCGTCACGGTGGTATGGACCGTCAAGACAGTCGTAATGGAGCGAACGCCAAACCCCATCGTATCCTTCCCATCTGCCGTTCAAGGAGGTATCCTAGACGCCGCCCTCACCACCCTCACGCATCTCGACCCTGAGGGAAATGGAGCGAAGATGATCATGGACGACGTCCTCATCGTCTGCCTCTCGTACTTGACGTACAGGGGAGTGTGGAATGGCGCGATGGTGAGGGGAGAGCAATTGGAGGACGCGTTGAGTGAGGCGAGGAGGACGAGTCGGGGTGCGAGGACGGTGTGTAAGTCGATTAGGGATGCGATTGAGAGGGGGGAGAGGACGTATAAGGGTGTTGCGGGGGAGAGGAGGAAGAAGGATGTTAGGCTTTGTGGGAATCGTAAGGTGAGCTCTCCTGTCTACCCATCTTGGTCCGTCCGCGAAAACACCCCTCCGACCTAGCCATCTGTTCTTGAATCCCCCTCGTGTTCTGTACTCCGTCATTTTACTCCCGTTCCATCCCCCCCATTCGATTTCCTCTATATCGTCGTCCCCTTCCTCTTGCTCCCACCGTCACCAAGCGCTTTCGTCGGACATCTCTCGCATCCACCGATCCTTTTGCTCCACCCCCGTTCCCTACGTACCCTGACTAGCAGACACTGATGGTTCTCCTCAACAGCACGTCACTCCAAAAGCCCCTGGGCTGTTCCAGAAGGCCCCCGAGATCAAGTACCAGACGTGCGCGGGGTGTCATATCCTCACGTACTGCTCGGAGAAGTGCCAACAGGAGGACTGGGTGGAATTCCATCATCGGGAGTGTACGACGTTCTCGAAGTGGTACCAAGGTATGTTCTCCGCTCTCCTTTTCGCCATTCTTCGGGCTACTATCTCCCGCATTCATATTCGGTGGAATACCTAGCGCGACTTCAGATTACATTACGATCATGGTCGCCTTGTCAATGGTATTTGCTCGTCGCTCACCCTTCTTCCGCAGATCGCAAGGCTTCTGGGTGCTGGACCTCGCTATCAACGCGTCGAGACCAGCTCCTTTACCTCGAAGACCTCGCGAACGAAATTCTCCCGCCTCTTCCCGCGCACAATCCTGCCCACTCCAAAGCGGGCGTCAAACAGCTGATGTCCGCACAAGACTACGCGCTCTTCAACACCGTCGCCTCCTCCGAACCTTCACCCTCGGTCACCTCTCCCTCGAACACAACCTATACACCGACCCCGAAGTGGGGTGGGATGAAGAACCCTAGTCTGGCGAAAGACCCGAAGACGGGGAAGCCGAGAGTCATTTCGTATCATCCCGATACGACGGTTGCCCTGTTTGATTTCGTCAGTCATGAAGGGCTGGCGAATAAGCAGAGGTATCCGATCCATGATTATCATGAGAAGTGTTGGAAGTATATCACCCTTCCATGGGCGGATCGAGTTGCGGCTATGGTCAAGGACGTCGAGGATGGGTGTGAACCTGGTGAGCGTGTTTCCTTCCCCATTCCACCCTCCACTGTCGCTGGTTCGTCCGGAAAGCTGACTCCTGGTCCGCTCAGGTCTGTATGACGACGATAAACCGCGGAAGAGGTATACCCTTGTGGAGGGAATCTTCATGTACAACGCGAGCCTCAGTATCTTCGTTCTGGTGAAGATGGGATGGGACGAGAAGGCGCCTGGAGGAAGGCAGTATAAGGTCGAGGATAGCGTTTGGAGACTGGGGTAAGTCATTTTTGGAATTGCCGTGATTGCATTGGAACAGGAGTACTGATCTATTTGCCTCGTTTATCAGACCGCGGTCCGTGACGGAAGAGCTGTGGGGCGCGTACGAGTCGGACGATGAGTAGACTATTTCATAACCCGCTAATTCTTGGATAATTTCAGAGGCTTTGTATTGGAGTTCAACGTCCTCGGTGTCGCGATTTCCCGCTGTACACTTCCCAAGGTCGACACCCTTGCAGTCCGGTGCCATGTTATACCCCATTTCTTACTCACCCCGAGCACACCTTTCGGCTCTGTTCAGGAACGTTCCCTCTCCACACTCCGGCCGAGAGGTCCTGGCCGTTGGAGTGAGCTCCGAATTCTGCGGCATCCCCGCCCAGAGCGCTTTGCCCTTGGGAGGGAGTACAGTATCCTTTGGTCTCCGGTCCAAATCGAACCGGCAGTGCAAGCCGGTTTGCCTACCTGGATTTGGCTCGCCATCTCGCGCGTACGCACCGAATCAGCTTGGACTCAGGAACCATCTCACTACTCTAGTAGCGCTAGGCACGAAGTTCTCCTGCATCCTCTGGGCGAGCCCAATAAACGTTCCACTCTCCGGATCCTCCGTAGGGGAGCGCCCTCCACCTAGCTGGCCACACCTCCGATGGTGAGCTGCGATTCGAAACGCCCGCTCTTTCATCTTCCTCGCAAGACTGGCTTTTGTCCAGACCCTCTGAGCAGTCGGAACTCGCACAATGAAAAGAGCGCTATGACCTTCCGCCATTCTTTCATTTACTGGCGCAGCGAAGTCATGACTCAAGAATTAAGTACGTGTTTCAGAGATTAATGCCTATAGAACCAATCCCGAACCTCGATGGTTCGATGGTATCGTACGATCAGAGAACATCTTGCACTCAGTGATTCGAAGATGTGGGACCATCAGTGGGCGAGAAGGTCAGAACTTCAGTTGAATGCGTCACTTGGATCACTTCTCTGAGTGTCTTAGAGTTCTAGTAGACACCCAGACGATCGCTGTACGTCGACGCGCTTCTCAAGCCCGACTTCTTCCCATCATCCGCGTTCGATTGCGCGTTTTGCGCGCGGGAGAAGTCAGAACCATTAGAATCGGCTCTTCGTACCGGTCAGAAGTGCGTCTGTCTCGCACTTTCAACTTACAACGGATTGTGCCAAGTATCGGGCACTACGACTCAATGCTCATGCTGTTCAAGTGCCCCAAGCCGCATCAAAATGGTCATCTACGCCGTCCTCCGTCCGTCGGTGACCAACCACTCCGAGTTTGCAAGGATTTTTCTTGGTCTGCTAAAGGATGATATCATGCCGTTGCGTCTGTAAGCACAGCTGGGATCAACGACTCACCTTAGTGTATTGACTCTGAAGATGCCCCACAAAGTTGTAAGCAGCTCCCCACTCACCAATAGAGCTGGTCGACAATGAAATTTGCCTCCGGCAAGGTGCCCGGCATTCCACTATGACCCAGTGCATGACAAGTCCATCCGCGCTCTGTCAGCTATTTTCTGTTGAGGTCAACTGGTTTATAAGAAATCGGGATTGGCAACTGTAAGGCCACCTAGACCGCAAGTCAAGAGCAAGTCCCGCACGATACTCGGCCAGGCTTCTCCCCTCAGCCTACTTCGCCACCTTCGTCGGCTGACATCGATTCCTTGAATTGTCGCTCAGTCCCAGTCTTTCCGAGTTCCTCTTACCCCGGTGTACGACATGCTGTTCTCGTCGTTTCTCGCCTCCGTATCTCTGCCTTTGGTCTACTCGCTTTCGTTTCCCATCCCCATACCTCTAGGGCGAGTAGCTGGTACGGTTCAGTTTGGGGCATCGGAACCTACGGGGGTTTCTGGCATGGGTGGAGGTTCTGCGAGCGATAAAGGTGCGCTACACCCATCTTGAGGGCATGCTCTTCGGAGCTCACGTCCCTTCAGACCTCAGAGTGCTCAACTTCGCTATCTCGATCGAGAATCTCGTTTCCGCATTTCTCAGCCAAGGCCTCACACGGTTCTCCGCCATCGACTTCCGAAATGCTGGGTACTCTACTGGCACTCGAGATTTCTACGCGGGGACGCTTTCGAATGGACGATCACACATCGATTCCCTGGTTTCTTCTGTGCGTTCGGCGAATTTCACTGTGATTGGAACATGTCAGTACGCGTTGTGAGTGGAACCCTGTTGATGACCAAGACACACACTAACTCTTATCATAAGCCCAATGGAGACCGTCCAAGACTTTATCGACCTGAGTGAGGCTATTTCGATTCTATCAGCGTCCACGTATACCGGGATCATCAGTAGTCTCGACTCGAAGGTCAGTAATGGGGTACGGCCTGGAGTTAATCATACTAAGTATGACTTTTCTCCATCGGTCGCAGCCGTACATTGCGCTTCTTGCAAGTATTCTCTCTGTGGAAGGTCGACAGGCATCATGGATCTCCTCCCTCAGAGGGGGAACACCAGTAAACCCCGCGTTCGATGTAGGGCTTCTCTCGTGTTGCGTCGATTGAGGCAGTTGCTCATTCTCCAACCCTCAGACTCCAGTTACGTTCAATCAAACGTGGAGCATCGCCAAGAACTTTGTCACCTCTTGTCCGCCGAGCAACGACCCCGCAGCCGTTTTACCCTCGCCGCTGCATAATATCCCCACCCTTCAGATTCCTCCACAAATACGAGCTGGAGAGCGAATGACAGTTGCATTCGCCGATGACCTTTACACCGGTGGACTCCCTCTCCACGCAGTCTTCCGAAGTGGAAGCAGCCAAATAGCGGCCCCAGTGGTGGCGGACGTGGGTGGACAGCGGTCGGTAACTGTTCCTTCACAGCTAATCGGGATGGGCGCAGTATGGGTAGTAATCGTTCAGGGTGACGAACCTGGGGATGCCTCAGATGCGAACACTGTTGCGGGCCCTGCTCTGACGATATTCCCTTCGGACTCGGGCGACCATCTGACAGAACAGAATGCGTGGAGTTGGTGAATTTTTGTACGACGAGGATCTCTTTATACCAATGGATTCATTCTGCTAATCATCTTAATTCTTTTCGATGTACTTACCCTGTCGACGTGTACACGACACTGAATCTTTTATTGAACGACCCTTCTGCTCCTGCGGATTATGATCGCCAATTGAGCCACACTCTTCATCGCCCGCCTAGCTCAATCGGATAGAGCGTCAGACTCTTATCTCTTGGGCGAGAGCGACATCTGAAGGCTGCGAGTTCGACCCTCGCGGTGGGCTACTGAGGTTTTTGCTGCGGCCCTGACAATCTTCACCCTCCCTCCACTATGCCCTGATGAGTTTTAATTTTAGCTCTTCGTATGTTGATACCTGCTGGAGCAGCGACCAAAGGGTAGTAGCCTAATTCGCGTCGATCAAGTTCATCAGTTTTGAACGACTGCTCATACCCTCTATGAATACCACCTTTCGCAATGTCTCTCGAAACTCAAAGACAACTTCGAGCAAATTCTCAACGCTGAAGAAGTGTAGAAGATGAACTTCTAAGTTCTAGGGCCTCGAGGCGAGCACAGATAACGAGGGATGTGGGGAACGCTTCCTGCCAAGTCGAATGACGCGACACTACGGTAGAGCTAAGATATGCGATGGAGAGTGACATCGCAGGATGACGAGGAGATTGACCCCAAAAGCCTCGAATCGTAGGTATGATGAAAACGGAGAAAGAATGTACATAACCCGGGTGAATTTTTGGTAAGACTTGCATAGGATTCCTTTTCCGAGGTGAATTCACAGCCCAGAGTCACGACCAGCAAGGCAGCGCTAGTGGATTTGAGGGGCCAGTGATCACAAGGAGTTGGCATTTAGCTCAACGACAGAAGATGCAGCTCGCGAGGAAGGAAAGTGGTTGCGTGACGGATGTGACAGCGTGACGTGCCCAGAGTGCAAGCAACGGCAACGCCACGACACAGCACGACTCTCACCTGAACCACGACAACACCTCTTCACCGTGAGCTCCACCCCGCTATCTCCTCCCTGTCCACTCAAAGATCGACCAGGAACCCTTCGACCTGCTCTTTTCCGGACCTCGCTCCATCGTCGGCCTGGGGTTCTTCTCTCGTGTTTCCACCATCCACTGCGTGTTCACTACCGGGCTTCATATGCAAGATTTCGCCAGCTTGGTGTGGTACTCTGAAGGGCTGCTCACTTCCGCTTATCGGTGGATCTCGGCAGTTCACTGCACTGTATATGGACTTCCCCAAGCGCGCTCCTCGGTACTGGCATCGCGCCCGCTCAGCAAGTGTGGTCCTCGTCTCACGGTGTCCCGGTTAGGTCCGCAGCTTTGCGAACTGATCCTCGGCATACGTACCGGGGCTCATAACTTGTTGACTTTGGCGTGTGCTGGAGTCTCCAAGCATCGGTCTTGGGCTACAGTCGCGCTCGGCTAACCTTGCCTCAGGAGTCCAAGTACTCGATATGTCTAACGACTCAAAGGGTGCCTCCCACTCGTGATTCGTTATCGTCTGAACTCGCCGGTAGAACAGACAGCGTGCTGACATTCGAGCACCCAGCTCCACTGTAGACTTTGCGGAACCCACGAGCGCATGTAATGGGGTGTTAGACAAGCTTGAGTTGGTGAACTCCTCAAGATCTCGCGATTGGAGGCCTTCGCGTTGAGAATTGAGGCCTGGATCGCAGTATACCCACTATGAAAGGGTATGTCGGAGGTGTCCTAGAGCCGAGAACCCATAGAGTGACAAGCTCGTGGGTCCCATTCAACTGCGAACTCGTTCCTAGGCATTCAGACGGGCAATCACTATCAATGACGAGGATACATACGACTCAACAGTTGGTTCTACGAAACGTCAAACATCGCCTCATCGAATATCGCTTGGCAAAACGTTGGGGCGGGTCTAAAGCGCATGCCGATGTTCTCGTGCTAAGGGCTGACCCGGCTGTCGGGTCGACAACAACCGGTGCAGTTAGCACTCCGTACGCTGCGCTGATACCAGTCTCCAGCATGCCAATCGCTTCTATCTGTATTTCTTTAGTTTGTTTTAAAGAGAACAGTAGCGACTGCACGTCATCCTGAGTTAGGATCTGTGATGAGTCGGCAGCGGCTCTAGGAACGCCGACGACATTGACAACCACTTTACCTTTGCACCCCCTCTCGTCGGAAATCTCTGGAGTGGCTACCGTTCAGTGGGAAGTATTTATACTCGTATGCGAGGTGTTTGTGCATCTCCAAACGTACACAGGGCAACAAAATGAGTGTTCCGGACGAAGTCATACAGGTACTACACATCGAGCGGGGTCTGGTCGTGAGTGTCATCCATTTCCGAGGATCAAGTCAACTGAACCCACTCCTCTAGTGGTTTGGCAGTGAGTTCCCTGTCTCTACTGTATAGCTGCATCTTACGAATGATAACCGCTGCCACAGTGGGTCTAGTGTCGGCATACGTATGTGTCTTGCGACCCACGACTAACTCTCGAGTCTTTGGTGGTATGGCGCTCACCCTATTTAGGTCTACCACTGCCTCGTCACCATGGATGAAGAAGTGAGTATGGCATCACTTCCACTCGTCCGGAGACGAATTGATTCATGTTACGTAGGTCCGGTTGATATGGTCGAAGAGTTTCACAGTCGGAAAGTCGCTGTATCTGTTGACAAAGTACAGCCCTTTCGCAGTGTATGGGTTGCAGATCTCGAGTAGGTGCAGCCTTTTCTCTATCGCGGAGGCGGATTTACGGTACATCCCATAGTGTTCACGTATTCAAGAAGCGGATATGCATACGGGGTACGTAGGCTGAGGCCGTGCAGGTTGACTACCGACTCCCTTCCTTCCTTTACGATAGACATGCAAATCAATCCGCGTGTTAGAGCTGGTAAGAGTTCTTAGAGACATGCGCGTGTCCACCGGTGCGCTGATAAACCCACGCTTTCAGTTGCTACATTCGTCACCCTCGCTTCGGCCGACGGTATGTACTGGCTCGACCTGCAAACGCGAATCCCTCCTCAAGCGAGATCCACAAGGGTGCATAATCCTCTGCATCTACGCTCTACTAGGGGCTAAAAGAAGATATGCATGGCTTCTCGCAGCTCTTTTCTGGGTGAGAAGTCCTTTCATACGCGCACGCGATGCCGATCTCATTTGGGATTTCCGTAGGTCTTTGCCATACCCATGCTTGTTCTATCTTGCATCTTTGGGTTCCGTACTCTGGGTGGGCTCACATAGCCTCGTGACTCACCCGACGACTAACGTTGATAGCAGAGGTCGTCCGAGAGCGTAACGCCATCTATAGTATTCTTGGAGACGCATGCATATACAGGATCTCGGGGTCCCTTGAGTATCCGATGGCATTGGTCTCCCTGTACCTCGCAAGCACGCTCGGTGAGCCTCCTCCGAGTCCCCATCCCAACATATGTTCTTACTGCGACCTCCAGTCACAATGAGCATTGGGATAGTAGTTTTACTGGTGAGATATAGACGTCAGAGTAACAGTCTCATCAAGTCAATCCGCCGGGATGGCGGAGCGTACTATGCTGCCGGATTCCGTAGGTCTCCCCGTATCTCCCGAGAGTCTTTCTCGCTGACCACACCAGTGATACGGATTCTTTACGCACTGTCGACCATCTTATTCTTCAAGGTGCGTTCGTGTCGCCCGTCCATTCAGCTCGGAATACGATTAAGAATGGGCCTCAGGACGGAGGTTACAATTACATTTACCGAATTCTGTGGGTAGTAGCTGAACGGTGAGTGAAACCACCAAGCCTTCGAAAAGCCGTGGCCTATGATAGCGCACCAGATTCGACACATTTCTCGCTCCCATCCTCTCCACCGCGCTGATTCTGAACCTGCGTGTAATTGACAATCCTGCGTCCAAGGCTGTAATCTCGGCGCTTGTGTTCGTGGTTGACGATGAGCTGGCAAACTTGGATCGCGGCGGCGAACAGAGTATAGGTGGCAGGGAGTCGGACGTGGAAACGGAAATTTGACGATACCGGCGCTCCTACGACGATGCTTCTGTCCCGTAACTAAAATGAAATTCTGCGACTGACAACACAAACAAATCACGCTCCGAGCGCCAGCCTCACGTTTGGGTTTACTTGTTCGCATGTCTTCTTTCACATACGAAATGTACGTGGCAGAGTTGGGGGAGAATATGGGGTTGGGGGTTGACTTAGATTCAAGAAAAACAAACCGACGGTGGGGATCGAACCCACAACCTTTGCCTTAGGAAAGCAACGCACTGCCATTATGCTACGCCGGCCTTTCCTCGGCTTTCTGCTGTCTGTATCCTTACCGCGTAGGGGGAAAAAGAGAGAAAAGTTCAATCGCTGGTGGCAGTCGACGCAAATTCAAGGGGTGTACTTTGGGCAGGTCTCGGCATCCCGCCCATATCCAATAACCTCACTCCTTTTCACCTCAAAAGGCAGATCGCGACCATCAGGGCCGAATCCGCAGGGTAGACCATTGACAATATGCATATTCAATCAACTGTTCTCTATGGCTCATTTTGTACCGTACGGCTGGATTCAGTGTGGCCTTCGGTTGACTTTGCGTCAAATCGAATGCTGCTAATATCACCTTCCCGTGTCGTTTCCAGAACTTCCGATGACCCCATGCCAATGCGAGCCATAATCGCAGTACAATTCATGCCCTGATATAATGAGCTTCTTGAGGCTGAGCGGGAATTGGCGAACTCACATAGATCATGGTAACGGGACCGACCATCAAAGAGAAGCCGGGGTGGTCGATCGTGAAGAGAACGACAAGTACGAGTTGGGCTGAGAACTGGAAGAGGGCTGCTTCCACGAGGACGGAAACAACCCATAGGAGCTTCGCCCTGTGCGAGTTGACGCTGAATGACTTCGTCGCCCGATGCACTCGATAGATCCTAATGATAATCAAGGAGGAGACAATAGCGTTCACCGCAAGAGATATCGCCATGGACGGAATACCTAACGGTATCCACCAGATTTGTCCCGTAAACCCGGCGGTTGGTGGGGTGCCTTGCCCAACGGTCACACAAAGACCCGTTACTAGACGGGGACGGTCAGGATTTGGCGAAGGAGCAAGTTGAGGTAACAAACCGAGTGAAGCAAGTGCAAAAACGGCAGGCACAACACCGATGCTTAGTGATCGCCCATATACGTTCCAACAGCGGTAGATCTAGCTTGTTGTGAAGCTACGAGAGGGACGAATGGGCCTGGTGCTTACGAGAATAGCCTGCGAGACGAAATCTGCAATAACACTCAGACTGCTCGCCGCTGCATTTACGGGGGCCAACCAAGGAATAGTTTGAGAGCCCCGCCTCTGCAACCGTCGTAAGGATACTCGACCGAGGAAGTAGTGGGAGAAATTGACTTACCAACATAAGGAAGTACACGATGTCATCAATTACCACTGCAGTAAGACACAGGACGAATAGCAGGATCGTTCCAGCCTCAACCGCCGTTGGATGGGACCGCTTTGCTCGAGCTGTCTTGAGGTAGATATAGAATATTGCTACATATAAGCCTGGACCGTCCTGTGAGTGACCCACCCTCTAGAGATATAATGGGCTGGTACCGAAAAAGAGCTGCATCAAGAGCGCGCCAATCAAATACGCGTCCAGACGGTCCATGGTAATGTCAGCCTGCAGGTCTCATCAAAAATGGGAGTCGAGGAGCTCTAACAGAGAATTCCAAAGCCAAACCAAGCCCATACTTATGCCTTCATCATACCCCTGACGTCTACAACGCCCGTCTCGAAGTGCGGACTACCGTGACCTTTGAACATGAGAAAGAAGTAGCCGAATATATACCTCAACGCTCACCAGGCAGTGAATTCTAGTGGCGGGGCGTTCTTCGAAATGGATCGACCGCATGGGCGCTGATACCGAGGCGTATTCCTAGACCGTCACATCGCCGTGATCAGAACAAACGCCATGAAGATCACTTCGTGTGGGCAATATACTTGGACTCCCTTTCTCAGGGGGAGACTTCGATCGTTGCTGTTGGAGCGGAACCGTGATGGATTTTCGTAACTTCGTGGGCTCTGAAATTCGTGGAAGACACAAAGGCTAAAGAGTACCTGAATAGGCCAATTAGTCCGTTCCCGACAAGGAGGACCTATCGTCTCGTGAACCGGCGGGTGTGCTCCGTAAAAAATGAGAAGAAAGTGCTCCAAGCCTAGCAGCGCCATGGGACAGGTCACAGAGGTGGACAGATGAAGTGTTCGCCGTCTAGGGCATAGAATATTCCGAAGCCTCCCCGAACTTGCTCATGCCCCAAAACAGCCACGGCCATATCTCAATCCGCAGCACCGTCGACAGAGGAGCTGATGAAACCTATGGCGGTCGTATTGGGAGCATCATACTTGAACGAGGTACGAAGCTGTCATAGGTCGCGAGCGTTGTGCAGTAAGCTTAGATTGTCATAAGCCCCGATCTAAGAGCAAGACTTTCCAGAGTTCGTTAGAACCCTGAGGCCTTAACCGACTGGCGCTTCAGCAAACTGAACTGGCACTGGATTCTATCATGGAGTTCACTCACTGGAACCACACTCGTTCTCCACGTTGAGTAGATCGTTGTTCGGTGCGAAAACTATCGTCTAGATTAACCCTCGAGATAATGGATTATTGATTGGGACGGGAGCGATAAACACGATTCTGTGGAATATAAGCAGGGATTATCGTACTCCCGCACTTGGATTTAAACTCGCCGTTCAGATATCTGGGACAGGATAGAGTAGCAGCCGTCCTCTCGAGGGTGCTAGATGGCAGGGGAGCAAAGCGTCTGGCGGCGAAGCAAGGATTCAGCGCACTCCGAGGTCCAGTCTGGTGAACGCCGCTTAGAGAGCATGACCAACTGCGGTCAAGAGCGTACAATAAACGGGGATTCTGGTGGAGAGAAACCCACAGAAAGTAGCAGGATAGAACGCTCCTCCGTCACCCCTAATAGAGCTGAGGCTGCTACTGCTTTGGCATCTGTATCGTCGTATGATGTCGGTGATCCAATTAATCATCGTACCTGAGAGTAGAACAGATGTATCAGTAAGAAGTATCACGTAGCTTGTTAGAAACATACTCACAGGAGTACTTGGCTGCGGGGTAAGCAGGGCCGGGTCAGGAGGTACAGCGTCTAATAACGGAGAGCCATCCTATTCGGCGAGAAGAGCACGCAAAGTGTGCGGGACCCCACATTTGGAGCTGTCGTATCCTCCGCTCGAGATGACGTAGCGGAAGGGGATGGGGACCACATACAAAGTGTGCTGATTTAAAGGTTCGACGGACTTAACCTAGTATTCGAAGTACTCCGAGAGATAAGGCTACACTGAATGTTTCCGCCGTGTAAACCGAGCAAGAGCAGGATGTGAACCTTAGGCGCCACTCGCTCAGACCCGTCCGAGATCAACATCGTCACATCACAGCGACGACCACAGCAAGAACGGTAACGAGAAATTATGGCCCGTCAGATAACGGCCCCGACGACTTCCAGAAGTACAAGCAGGCGCTCGCAACAGCAGTATTTCACTCGAGCAACAGGGCTTGGACCGACAAGACACCCACACCTTCCCCATTCTAAAACGGAAGGAAAGGTGACAGCGGTCATGAGAGAACCGTCCCGTGTACCAGCGAGATATAGCATTTCGCAATGAAAAGCCTGTTCGCGGAGCGAGATCAGTGCTGTCCGATTCCCAGAAGAGCGGCATGGAAGGCGTTACGCACCGCCTCACCCCTAGAAGAAACGCTGGAACGATATCGAATCCAGAACGTCCCATCTCCTTGGGCGTAGAACGAAACGTGACACACAAGTGAAGCTCTGGTCCAGAGCCACATTACACAAACGTCGACACAGCGCTCAAACCAACTCCCACCTCTCTACTCAGCTTCCAGAACTGACAGCCAGCAGCATCGCGTTCGAAAGAACTACGATAACGGCTAAATGCAGTGCAGAGCCCAATTTTGGAGGCGGGTCGAGGTGAGTAGGGTCAGGTGTAGCGACGTAGAGGCGGAGAAGTGTAGAATAGTAGAGGTGAAATACTGTAGAGGCGGAGGTGAACATCCAGTGTCTGACTGGAGGACGAATCGACAAAGGGCGGGCGTAGCAGTAAGAGCGGTCAGGCCTCAGAGACACCGCAAGGACCATACCAGTGTATCAAACTCTTGCTCCTCAAGACTTCCCAGCGTCCTTCTGCCTGGCTTGCTGCCCCTCGTTGGCTGGCAGCGATGGTGAACGCGTTCAGCGTGTTTGTTTGCCTGGAGCTTGGCGGATTCCCATCAATCCGCCTAGGCGGATCCGCCAATTCCAATTCCCAGACGATCTCGAATGGCCGAAGCAGCCCGCTCACCGATCTCTCATCTCGACCTCCATCTCAAATGCCGTCTCGCGTCTCTCCATTGTCAGGGACGCTTCTTGTTTACCTTGAAGCAATTCTGGGGTCTTAAGCCAATCTCATCTCGCGCCTCTTTGATTTCTGACGGCTTGGACTGGCGAGTCTTCCTCCTCTACACGTTGGTGTAGCACGTTCTCAGGGATTGGGACTGGGCCGTAAGGAATCGACGGAAATATATCAGCTGCACATATAATCTTGTAATCTTATGCTCAGCTAGACCCTAGGCATGTCCGGTGGATCTACGTCACGCTTACGGGGTCGCTGCAGACGTTGGTGGTTTACCAGCGCAGAGGTCACCTCGTTCTCGTGGATCAGATGCATGCTGTGGGATGAATACTGGCGGTACGCCTTCCAGAGTGATTGGGCGTCCGCATGGGCCACGAGCTCCCCTTTGGTTTCGAAGGATCTCCGGCATCCAGGAGTGTCAGCCGAAACCCTCACATGCAAGCCTACGAGGTGCATCTCGACGAGCGAACACCTTCCTCCCTATTCAAGTCTATTTGTCCAATGTCGAGTGGAAAGCACTACGATGGCCGGCTTGTCCGCTCACGAGGTCATTCACTTGTTATGCCAGTCCGATCTGCAACCCACGCTCCGCCAATGTCAACAAATCTAGGGGGAAGGACGTCCGAATTCCGCCGACACTCTGTGACAAGGGTCCAAGGCATTGGGTTCTGTCCTCTCGATACAAGGTAGCCCTTCCGGTCTCAGCGCTCAAGCAAGGACCGTATCATTTACAAGACCTGCTTTCGAACCGGCCATCCATCGACTCGGAGGCGTATCGCACTTCAGGCCCCTATTTAATATGTCTTCCAGCGACACCTTGGACTCCTTACTGGCCTCTATCTACTCATACCGGCTCATTAGCGTTCGGAATGGACTCGAACCTTCGTGTAAAGGTGTATCGATCAGCATCTCTTATGATATTTAATCGCTGACTAGCCCACTCGCTCTCGACTTCTAGCTCTCAGATCTGTTCGTTCATCCGGGAAGTTCGAAGTAGACGCTTCGGATGAGGATTGTGTCCACGTCTCTAGTGTCACCCAAAGCTTCGAGAGCTCAGGAAACTCCTTACAGCTACAATCGAAAACAAAGCTCAAGGCGGAGTGAGAGTCGAAGTCCGTTATCTTGGTACCTTGGCAACTTCTTGCATACCCGGTGAGTACGCACTCGAGTATGTAGTAGTCCTATTCCCGAAGTGTCCTCGGATCCCTGAAGCCTCGGAGTTGCGAACGTATTCTACGATGATGTCGTGCTCTCTATGCTCTCCATGAGAGAATGCCCACGGCACCAGATGCGGTTGGTGCGACTGGAACTCCCGTGGCGTTAGAAGGGAACGACCGGTTTCGAGTAATAAACTCTATGCGAGGATAGGAAGCGATACCTTACAACTTCACCAGCGAGATCGGAGTGGCCTTCCACCGTCTGATACGAAGTATTAAGACAAGATTGAAGTACACGCCGCTTCCGGCATTGATCCACGCAAAGCAATTTCGGAGAACTTGAATTCCTGAGTTCCGCGTCTTGTATTCCAGGCGCAACCAAGCGTTCGCCGTCTTGAACTCGCGGAGAACCCAGGAGCTCCGCACTTAAATCACGGAGTCAATGGCACTGCACATATTGTAGCGAGAATGCCTTATAAGAATGCTCAGTTCCTCTCTACAAATCCCAGGCTGGTCCACTCACAAACAAGCAAATCTCTCATCTCATCTTCTACAGCGCTGGTCGCTATCGAACACCTTCAGAATTCCAACTATGCATTCCCTGTCAATCAAGCATGCCTTTCTCTCCATCATAACGCTCCTCCTGGTCAAAGACACATTCGCCGTTCCTCTCCCGTGAGTAGAGACCATTGGGTTGTCATACATTAGCTGAACGAGATACCCTATCTCATCAGGCACGAGAAGAGTCTAGCTCGGAGACTCACTCAACGTGATCAGCTCGAGAACGTGATTTTGTATACTCGGTCACCCGAAGGGACAAAGGACAAGAAAAATAATGAGTGGCAGACAGTCACATCGCGTCGAGGGTCAGGCAAAAGGCCTCCTGCAGCTCCGCAACCCCCTAAACCGGTACCGGCCAGAGCACCTCAACCAGCGCCAGTCAAGCGAGTCAACGAGCGCCAGCTAAAGCGGGTCAACCAGCACCAGTCAAATCCCCTAAACCAGTACCAGGCAAACCGTCTCACCCACCGCCAGCCAAAGCCCCTGAACGAGTGGCAGGCAAAGCGGCTCAACCAGCACCAGCCCAATCGCCTAACCCGGTATCAGCCCAATCGCCTAAGCCAAAATCAGCCAAAGCGCCTCGAAAAGGTATAGAAGTACACTTGGATGAAAAGCCCATGAGGGCATCGAGAACATGGCACACAATGATCCGAAGAAGGTTGAGGAACTTAAGACCTTGCATAAGGAGATCGTTGGACATGCATTCCAAAATGACCCTTACTTTCGGGACCACCCGGACCTAAAGAAAGCCGACTCTGTTCGTGTGATGTGAGTGCCAACTTCCCTACTTTAAGAGCACAAGGACAAACCATTGTTTCCTGTCTTCTAGCCGTGGTATGCATACCGGCGGCATGAATGGAGCGGCAGGGGCCCATATTACCGGCGTCGCCTTGACATCCTCGGACAAGCGAATCCGTTACAAGGATCCTTCGGGCACGAGCACGGTATGAACGTATACAAATTTAGTCATCATTACTTTTCTGACTGTTCTAACTTGGGCTTCTGGACAATACTCAGCGTTTGGTGCATATACCTGTCGATCTCGACCGCCTTTCCCCGGAGGACAGAAAACGGGTCCCCCACATTGGGCCACAAGTTTAAAGCAGTCTTTGATGAATCCGAAAACTTGAACTGGCATTCGTGGACTCTGGCATGGGGAACGGTATGGTTGGCGTTTCGTAGAGCAAGTGTGTATGTACATCCGTTCATTTGTGGAGGATGAGGTTTCCGAATGAATCAGTAGTAGTTGCAGTGAGACTTATAGCGGGAAACGCTCATGGAAGCGTTGACCCGTCCAACGAGGGCTTAGTAAATGTCACCGGCGACTGGCATAGTGTATCATTTTTGCTTGTGACCATCTGAATCTTCCATCGCCCTCCCCATGCATATTTTCCCCTTATGGTGTCGGCAGATAGATCCTGGTTCAATAGTCCCTCTCATGAGTGAAGCTTAGTGAAGGGCCCGATCACAGGGATGTGCGCAGTGTGCGACGTATTACTGGGAGAAGAGCGATCACCAGCCACTCTAGGCAGATGCAGCTAGATTAACAAGGATACGTAACGCCTTCAATAGAGATTCTAGTTTCTTCATTTTAACACATATTCATCTCTAGACGAGCGGGGTTGAGCTGAGTGCTCCACCCAGAAACGAGTATATGCGAGAACCGAACCGAGATTCGGCTAGATTGACCACATCGAACATATCAATGGAGCGTAGGGAGCGGGCAGGCGTACTTGGGACTGATCCTATCGCTCTGTATAATCCCACAGCCGTATTGTGAAGACAGGGTGAGGCTAACCTCCGATATCCAACGATCGCCAGTGAAGACCATTCAGTCGAACAAAGACATACCTTGATAAAGGCGCAAGGTGCGTTTGTTGTCCTTTGCGAAGAACGTTGACCTCACAGGCGTCGACGGCGATCCAGAGTGTTTGAGATAACGAACGCAGTGTAGATTCGTCTATATAGACAGACGAGCTCTGATTGCACTCAACGTGTATGAGTGAAATCCGAATAGTGTCAAACGTACCAACAGAACATAGCGAGTAGGGAAGAACAGAAAGAAGACGACCCGCAGCGGCGCGGAGGCAGGCGCAAGCTCTCGGTCTGCGAGGAATAGGCGGAAGCTGACGAGTGCGTGCAGAGGGACTGATGATAGCCCACAGCCCTCTTTACGCATCCAGAGATGTTGCGGAGATAGAGATGCCCGAAGCGAGAGGAATACAACGATAGACGTTGGTAGAACCATGGTGCATGAGGAAACAACGTAACCTGGAAAAGTCACGGACTAGTATTGAAAAAATGCCTGGATACCCACTAGACGCACGCACGTACGTGCAACCCACCGCCAAAACGACGACAAATGCAAACCGAAATCCAGCCGCATCGCATTGGAACTCAACGCAGTATCAGCTAGACAGCGTGCAGTAGTATACGAAGGTCCTGGCGGGTGGGAGGAAGCGCGTACGGGGGAGGGGGAGAGCTGACGAGTCGAGCGTTGCCTTAGAGTCACCCTTCGTCAAGAGGACTTCCATCGATGCGGCATGGAAGAGACAAGGCGCTGATCCAAGATTCCCCAACGCGATCGGACAACCAGCGCCAAAACCACCAGCATTCTGAGCCCGACATCCAGTGGCACGACGTCGATAACGACGTAGGGCCAGCGAAATGTCGCTCAGGAACCTCGATGCGTTTGGCGGATGGAAGCCAGGACGGCGGGGTGAGATATAGGACGGGGGTATAAAATGTGTGCTTCTCCGATAGCGAGCGAGGACCGGCAGTGCTGGAGATAGACGGGCAAGAACTGTCAGCGCGGCGGGTCAATACCATGGCCATCGGAGGTGTCGGGAGTACGCTGAGTGTCGGGGGGAACTCGGAATGGTAGAGCCAGCGCATGTCCAGGAGACCCCGAGGCTCAGACTGATCGAGTCGGAGGAGAGCGGTGAGTCGAGACTTGCGCGGGGAGATGCGGTTGAAGACTGGTGCGAGGGAAGGGGCGAGCATGAAGTGAGGAACGTCAGTCATCGAGGTTCTCTACGTGTGATAGAGGGGTATAACGTACTTCATCTCCGAGCCAGCTCCGTCTCACGTCGGTGCTCCTGTCCACAAGCGTCCCCCAGAGTCCGTCCGTCAAGCGCATATCAAGCAGCAGTCTGAGGTGCAAGAGTGTCGGAAGAGACGTGGCTCAGGGACATCTAGCGTCAAGCACACAGTTCAACGAGCAGAGTAGCTGCCGGAGAAGGGCGTTCTCGTTGAAGACCTCCCATGGGGACGGGATTCAGGATGAAGGTCAGGGAGGTATCGATGGAAGGAAGGAGTGAGACGCCGACTTGGTGCGGTCGGCAATTGCCGTCAGCGTGCGAATCAGTTCCTCGAATGAGGGGACCGCATCGCCCCCAGGCTCCTAGAACCATCCGGGCTATCGCTTCACTTCGCAAATCCTAGGGCGTGTTTGGTTCATATAAATATTTGTTCGGAACAAACTGAAACTTAGGGCTCGTTACGCGATAGACCGGCTGGCAAAAAAGGCCTCGGTGATCTCGGGCGACCAACCCATGGCCTCCAGAACACTGAGTTATCTATAGAGATAAGCGAGAGATCGGATTCAATAGAATTAGAAGTCGCGTCAATGCCAATATGCCAGCGGTCAATTCAAACGCCCAATATTAGGCGCAAATGGCTCTCGACAATACCCCTCTTCCCTCAGTGCAACGTCTGCGGGACATCACCCAAGCACACTGGGGAAAGAGAGCCTGTATCTGGCAGATCAAATCCGGTATCGCAAACTACAGAGGGAAGGATGTGGTAGTTTGTTCCCGAACGGGCTCGGGGAAGACATTAGGCTTCTTGGGCTTGTTTCGTGCCAAAAACCCGCGGGTTTGCGGGTAAGGGTAGCCACGGGTGAGGGTACGGGTGGCTACGCTGCTACCCGGGGTTTACCCGTGCCCATCACTACTGCTCATAGCACGAGAGCTTGGGCAGCTCGATAAAATGAGCTTCGTCATCTCTCCATTGACGCAACTCGGTAAACAGACAGTGGAAGAGCTCGAGAAGGCCAACATCCCCTCTATTGCACTCAGTAAAGAAACCATTGATGACAAGGTCATGCAGGTATAGCTCACCACTTCTCCGTAACAGAACAGGACTCACCATGGCCAATAGGACATCGAGAAGGGGAAATACAATGTCATTGTCATCAGCCCCGAGCTTCTTATGGGCGATGCACGCTTCATGAAGCTCTGGGGGAAGTCATCGTTTACATCGAAGATACTCAACTTCATCTTCGACGAGGCTCATTGTATCAGTAAATGGGGGAAGTTCCGAAATGAATACCTCAAAGTCGGATCCCTCCGATACCTCATACCCGAACGCATCCCATTCTACGTCACCTCCGCTACCCTTCCGGCTGCTGTCTTGCATGACGTCGTCAGTCTGCTTCAGCTTCGGCGAAACGAAACAGAGTATATTATGCGGTCGAATGAGCGCCCAGAGATTGCTATCATGGTCAACCACCTTCAGTACAGTGTCGGCAGTTTCCAAGACCTAGGTTTCCTTGTTTCAGAATCAAAAAACTGGAAAGACAACGACCCACTC
The DNA here is from genome assembly GCA_027627275.1 of Coprinellus aureogranulatus. Classification (NCBI taxonomy): domain Eukaryota; kingdom Fungi; phylum Basidiomycota; class Agaricomycetes; order Agaricales; family Psathyrellaceae; genus Coprinellus; species Coprinellus aureogranulatus. Next base: position 77,134 of record JANDKE010000001.1, read on the forward strand.
CCAAAAAAGTTCATTGTCTTCTTCGATGACATCAAGGATACAGAGAAGGCAGCAGAGTTCCTGCAACGGCAGCTGCCAGACCAACTGAAAGGCAAGATACGATACTTCCATGCTACGATGACGCAGAAGTACCGCCAAGAAACCCTTGAATTGCTTCGGAAAGGTGAGATATGGGGCATATGTGCAACAGATGCCTTTGGAATGGTGCGTTGACCTAAGCTATTGCACAATGATAATTAACAGTTGATGCCTTCGTAAATCCAGGGAATGGACTTGCCTGACATTGAGATCGTCGTTCAATGGCGTTCAACGTGCGATATGTGCACGCTGTGGCAGCGCTTTGGGCGTGCAGTCCGCGGGATAAAAAAGATAGGCATAGCCATCTTTTTAGTGGATAAGAAAGAGTTCGAAGCTGAGAGGCAGGCACGCGCGGAGAGAGCGGAGAAAAGGAAGCAGTCAAAACTAGCGCGGGAGGCCAAGAAACGGAAGAACACTGAGGAAGGGAGCCCATCGAAGCGCTTGGCGCTTGCGCCGAAAGAATCAAGTCTGAACAGGCAGCCAGGGCCCAGCAATGCGTCCCGCACCCCCATCCCTGTTCCTGTCGACGTCCAACACGCACCTGCCGACCCTGAGGACGACGAATTCGGCGATGACCTCTCAGATAACGAAGACGTAGGCTTGGAAGCTGCGACTTCGATGGAGCGCATTTCGCGCGCATAGACCGAGAGATGGCAACGAAGTCGAAGAACCGTGGAGTGGCTGTTGTAGTTGGGGGGTCCATCGACCACCTCATTGACCCGGGTAATGGTGGATATTCGGATTGCCGACGCCCCAGTTCACAAGAGTATTTCGGTGTGAAGAGAGCACAAGGTAAGTTGTTGCGAATCTTATCAAGGGCAATTTCGACACGTTCTCACGATAATCTCAGCAAGTGACCACCTTCTCTGTGATCAGACGTCGCCAGATGGATGTTCCTTCTGTCGACCACAGGCCGTAAGCATTTGCTGCGATCTGTGTCACCCAAGCGTCTTCACCCCCTACCGTGTTCCCCCTCCAACTACCACCCGCGGCCCTAACAAGACACGGGCACCCGACTACGACATGTCGCCAACTGATATCGCCTTCCGCAAAGCCTTGGTCAACTGGCGGCACGAAGCTGCACTGGCTGAGCTCGGGCCATTCCTCCTCCACGACTTTGGCCCAAAGTTCATCCTCCCCGATGATACTCTGGATCATATCGTCAACTGCTACCATCGGGGTACTGTCACCACGCCAGACGAGCTTAGCCGCGAGACAGATGGACTAGCTGACGACTATTCAGTCGCAATTCTTTCGCTCATCAAAGAGCACACACCAGCACCACCAGCAGACGAGTCGAACGCAAAGGGAGAGCAAGGAAAGGGAGTAAAGAAGGGATCAAAGAAGGGAAAAGGAAAGGAGAATGGCCGAGCAACAGGGCCAGGTACACAGAGGTGTGGGCGTTGCGGAGGGCTGGGGCATAACCGTAAGCATGCAGCGCCTATCTTACGACGTCATATCCTTACCGATACCCATAGGAAGCAACAAGGATTGCCCCTTGGCTCCGAAGCCATCGTATCCAGACACCCCCAAGGTGGTGCAACTGGCAGGTCCAGCTGCTAGTTGCTCAGTACCTGGAATGCAGACGGGTACGGTAGGAACCTCAACGTCAACTCAAATGCCTCTACGCGATGCATATTCCGACAATTCAATTACGCCGGCAACGCACTCGAGACCACAGAATCCATCCGTTACGCCTAGCGCAACTGCCTACCAACTCCCTGACCGCTACAAGTACCTCCTAACACCCGATTTTCTCAACCATCATCGGTAGACTTTACTCAACATCTAGTTCGCCATCGTCGCCGACTTCCAATTCGTCATCTCCACCCATATTGCCCATTGCCATTCCCATCCTCATAACCTTCATCCCCTTTCCTCGCACATCAGGGATGCTATACTTTGAGCCTCGCCTTGGAGTGAACCGATGTGCTCGCTCCTTCTGCATATACTTCCCCAGGCTCTTGAATGTGTTGCGCATCTGTGGAGGCGAGTGGCGTATCGTCTTGTTGTCGAGGCAGAAGCACTTTTCGAATTGAATGCGGACATTTTTGTAAACCTCAATCAGAACGGACTCTTGAATCATTCGTGATTTCTTCCTGTTCGAGAACTTGCCGCTGTATATCCTCTGTAGCATATGTGAAATCTGTAATTTTCAGACCGTTCTGTGAGCACGAACCTTGATGTAGAGGTTGTTGTGCTCCACAATCCAGTCTATCGCACGCCACCGCCCTTCCTTCTCTGTCGGATTACACAAGATAATGTACCGTATCGCCTTCCTGGAGCCGCGACAGTGAGTGTTTACTCATGTAGATGGATGCCTCGGTCACTTACTTCAAACCCTCAGGATATACGAAGTGCACGTTGTGGAGATAGCGAACGAGCTCCGCAGCATACTTGTGCTTGCCGCAGCCTTGAAAGATAAATGCCCACGGCATGAAGCATGTCTCGAGCCGACCGATATCACCGTAGTTCATTGCGTGAGTTATCTCCTCATATAGCAGGAATATCTGCTGACGACGAAGCGCGTTTTCAAACTGGGCATCCCTCTGGTGTGCGGTGCGGCTTCTGATTTCCGGATCACTTGCCGCATCCTCAACGAACTCTTTGGCAAGGATAGTTGCAAGGTCCTCGAGGTCCTCCCAGGTAGGCTTCTTGCTCGCAAAGTCTTCAAGTGACCCAATGCTACTGCCAAGCCTTTTCCGGACCACCTCTAGCCAACAGTCCAACCGTGAAACAATTCCAACGTGCTGGATAAGCTCATGCATAGGTCGAAAAGCTGGGCCACTGCTCAGCCTACCTGTCTCCCTTGGGCGAATTCGCGCTGAGAACTCCATGAAGCTCGTCTTGTCATGCCTAGCCTCTTTTGGCTGGATGAATATCTTCCATACAGCCTCGGCGCAGGCCATTTTGAAGTGGAAAAGGCCCATCACAGGGACAATAGCTTGCAAGCGACGCCAGGGCGTTGCTTACGCTGCCCGTGACTCTTGAAGACTCCGAATACGTTCGAGAGTCAAAAGATCTCCGGAGACAAGTATCACGCGGTTCTTGATATCCTTCGCATGCTCGTTCTCGGTCGGATCGCCAATCCCAGCTTGGCGGCAGATATTTTCCAAGACTTCGGCATTCGAGGCGGGCGTGCTTGGACTGATGTCCATCGCTCTCATCGGAATCTGGGTTGTCTTTGCCATGGGAATCGCCTCGACAACCTCAGGCTTACCAACAGTGTTCCTGAACCTCCTGAAGTACTGCGGTCCGTGGTGAACAAGGTCGTGCAGGAATTTCCATTTATTGAACCTCTGCCGCCTGGTAAGACCATCAGTTTGAAGGGTTCCTGTCTCTTCGTGTATTCTCATCAGTTTTATCATCGACACGCTGCTTCGGGAGCGATCTCCTTCTTTGTTGTATATGGAATGCTTCCAGATTTCATCGGCGCAGTCAAGATCTGCGAGCTTGATCTCCGGGTGAAGAGGAAGCATTGTCGCAGTCGTGAGGTGAACGAGCGTTGAGTGTGGCTGCTCGATGGTGGGTTGGGAGGGTTTTACTTCGAAATCGAGATTGTCGAATGCCATCAGACTCAGAAATGTGCGTCCTTGACTTCGAATCTCCACCTCACCATCATTGGATAGTCGCTTTGTAGTGCCGTCGACCGTTGTCGTAGAAGTGCAGAACCCTACTCTTGAAAACAGCTCACAGGCGGTTTCAGGTGTGTTCGCCGCATGAAGAAATGCTCCTGTAGCCATTTGGAACGAATTGCACCGCATATTCGCACTTTGCATCATGATACTCAGGCATGTTACAGTTCGCTATGGCTGCCTGAGAACTCGATTGGTGCGTAAAACGACGAGTGCTCACCATTTTCATGATGCCTCTATGGCGTTCTTCGATTTGGTCCTCAACATCCTCAGGGGTGTCCTGATCGGGCCTCTCGACCTCAGGAATCAGCTCATCGACGTCCTCCCATTGTTCGTCGCCGTCGTCCTCCACAACTGGTGCGTCAACATCCATGTCCGTGACAGGATCGATCGTTGGCTGGCTCGTTTCGCGAGCCTTTCGTGCCTCACGCTCCCGGGTGCGTTTGATTCTCCTCTTCAAGCGCTTCTCGTGGTTTGCGTCAAAAAAGCGCTACTAAGAGGGTCCACAGGTTGGGTGCGAGACGTTCCATCCTCCTCGCCATGTCGTCAAGGTCAAAATTACGCAACGATTCCTTGCTGACACTCTTGAGCGGAAGGTGAAACCCTGAATCTTTATCGGATAGTCGAAGGAGCTCTGTCACATAGTCACTTGTTGCAGTGCGAAAAGCCCATTTCCGTACTCGTAGGTCAAAAAGTGGGTGATCGAGAAGAAAGTTAAGGAACGGCAATGGATCGTTTGTAAATTCCGTGAACGATGAGATGTGGTCGGGGTTGTTACTGGAGAGGTATTGGCATATGAAGTCGAAAGGTGATGTTTCTGTGCGCCTGAGGCCGCGAAGCCAGTCGCTAATCCCATCGAGCGCCACATCCTCTGGTACAGAAGCCATAACAAGGGGAAAGGTAGGCGCTGGTGGGGCGATGCCGCGATGGTGATAACACTTAGATAAAAGATCTGATCGCTGATAGCTCAGTGTTCTGGAGGCCATGGGTTGGTCGCCCGAGATCACCGAGGCCTTTTTTGCCAGCCGGTCTATCGCGTAACGAGCCCTAAGTTTCAGTTTGTTCCGAACAAATATTTATATGAACCAAACACGCCCTAGGATTTGCGAAGTGAAGCGATAGCCCGGATGGTTCTAGGAGCCTGCATCGCCCCCCGCATTCCACTCCTCTTCCCGACCGTCACCTCACTGGCTTGGGGTAATGAAGGGTCAGTGAATACGCCTATGCTTCCTTCCTATCGCCGCCCCTTGACCCGTATCTGCCGGATCTCCTCTGACTCCTCTGGCGACTTGGACCACCTCGACGCTGTCTCCTCGTGTTCAGTGCGTGCTTGTGGGAAATACGGCTGGTCCTCATCTGTTGGGAGTCGGCGTTCGGGATCGAGCTATGACATGGACTGCAAAGGTGCGTTGACCCTCTTTCATTCAGACGGGGATAGTCGATGGCTGATACCCACTTTCGATCGTCTCCGATAACGCCCTTCCCTACTAACGCATCAGCTGCTCCCCCTCGTCAAACCCCCTGCCTCCCCGAATCCATCCACTCGATACCACGGAGCGTGATCTACCTACCCAAACCGTCCCACAAACGCTTGTCATGCTTGCCTACGAACCACCTTTCGCCCTTTCTGGTTTAGTCAGGTCGAAAGCCACTTCGTTACAACATGATAATAGACTTGTGGGTGGGATGCTGGGGTCATGGAGATCTACGTCCATCCATCTCTATCGGCATCCGCATATTCGAGCTGAGCCTGGACCTCGACGGTTTCCCTTGTACCGCTCATCGGTCCTCAGGGTTTCGATACGCCCCGCGGGATCATGAAGGCCTAGCGAAAAGCGCATACGTTCTCTTTCGACCCTAATTCCTGACCGACCTCCTATGACTGCTCTGCCAACCCTCACCGACTTGCTCAACACCGTATCCGCCTCGTGTTCGTTACGTCCGTCCGTCCGGTGGGAATCGGCGATGGGGAATGATGCGGGAACGTGGATGCGTAAAGGTGCGTCTCACCTAGTCAGTCAGCGATGGGTTACTCCATCATTCATTCTCCCTAGCGTCCCACCTCCCAGCTTCGTTCCTCTCCTCTCCGATTACGCGTCCCCTTCCATCACGCATTCGGCGCCTTCATCTGACTCAGCCCATTTACGTCCCCTCTCTCATTGGACTGCCCTTTCCCCGATACCATGGATGGATTGTACCCTCCCTCGCGAACATCTCGCAGGTGTACGCCGCTGGGCATGTGCGGATCGTCGACGGTCGTCTTTCGTCCTCCTGCCTGGTTTCAGGCAAGCCTCGAAGGCCACTTTCTCACGCTCCTTCCTGTGTTGCCTGTGGGTGGAACGCTGGGATTATGATTGACTCTGGGTGGAACGCTGGTAATATGGTTGCCCCGGTGTCGAACGCTGTTATTATGGTTATGGAGGCTTTACGTCCATCTGTATCTATCGGTTGTCCTCATTCATATTCGAGCCCAACCTCAACCTGGACTTCGACTGGCTGGTTCTTTTTTGCTACCCGTCCATCTTAGGCCGACCTTCCTAGAGGCTTTCGATTACGCGTCTGCGGTTTGGCGTTGCATGTGGATGAAGGGACCACCCCGACATCGTGCTGGTGCGCATCGAATAGCCGATACACACAATCCCGTGTTTTCTCTTTGTCGAATCGACATGAGACCGAGGAGGGCTCGTTATCGTTTGTCGTCACGGATGTACCAGCGACCACAAGGGGCTTTGGACCTGGGTCTTCCCGAACGACGTTGCTTTCGGTTCCTTCGCTGTGACTCCATTGATCCAACAATCTAGCAAGCCGAACCACTCTACCCACCGTATCATCTGTCGTTTACCCAGATCTCCGTACGCTTCTCGTCCACATTGAACTTGAAGGTTTCGGAAGATGGTGAAGCGTGCCGGGTCCAGTTGGGTGGTGTTCGTTCCTGGTGGTCGAGTGTCGCTTCTTCCATAATCTGGCGTTCTCGACGTATACGTTGGAAATAACACGTCATCGGGGAAGTTCAATGAACGCGGTGGGTCCAGTGTTAATGTCGTACTCTCATCAAGATCGTTCCTGACCCGGATATCGAGCAGTGTCAAAATACGAATAAACACACCCTACATGCGGCGCAAGCGCGCACGCGACATTCAACTGGACACCACACCCGACATCCAGGTTTACTGCATCAGCGCGTGCTTTCTTCTCTGCTTGGGCTTACGCGGTAACTATATCCCAAGAAACGGGGACCTCGAGTGTTATTCCAGGGCTTTGGCGAACCTTGCAGAGACCACCAGCCTCAACGGAGACGAGCCGCGATGGTGCTATGATACCAATCTACCACGACCTGTGGTAAGCACCATGAAGCCGAGGCTACCACCTCTACACTTGGCTGCTGCCTGTGATATACCGCTGCCAAGTGGTTCAGGCAAACCGTATCTCTTTTCCTAGATGGATGTGGTTGTACGTGACCACAACAGTAGCTTTTATCAACGTGGTTTGTGAGTCCTACACCCTCTCGGCTCCCATGTGGTTGCTGCAGACCACGACCTGGGATGTAGTGAGCCCTCACTACATCAGTCGTACTCTTGCATGTGGTTCCGGGGAACCACATCCCACTCATTCTTGGATGTAGTGCGCCAAGACCACATTTTCGCCAGAGCGAGTGTGGTGTGAGTGGGCCACATTTGGCAGGTCACGAGTGTGGTTTGTGTATACCACGCAGGTTCTCCTGATTGTAGTACCTTGGAACCACGTCACATTGAGTGCGTCGCTCTCCTAGTCCCTCAATTGCTGCTCTGATATATTTTGTTCAGTATATACTAGAGTTAACTGCATACTCGAACTAATTTGGGCAATCTAATGTACTCTGTGAAAAGCTTATACCTATGGCCTCCTGCGAAGGAATTGTAGGTCGAGCGGTTGGAAAGACCTGCCTTCGGATGCTCAGCTCGCAGGACATCTCGAGGCTCGGACTTGGATGCCATTTCAATATTATCCTTCAGCCCTCGGCCGATTAAATGGGTACGTGTTGTAAAATTGTTTTCATGGATATATCACTAATTCAGACAACATTCAGATTAAAAACTTATTTGCATGCTGCTGGGAACACCATACCCGGGATGAATACTGACCGCAGATATCTAAGTCCGAGACGTGTGGTCAGCTTGGTCGCAATCCATAGGTTCCCCTTCGCAAACTCACCAATATTTCATATATGTATATTCGCTACTGCCAAATCCCGCGCAGCATTCAATTCGGCTGGCTTACTTTTTTTTTGCAAAGAATGTGAGCCAACGGGCGCAAAAATGTTCGAAGCTAAGTTGGCACCCAGGTCGAAAGTTCACACAAGTCGTACATATGTCGTCCCGATTCGAGATGGCAGGTCCACCAGAAGTAATATCGGAAACAGTGTGTATTGCAGCGCTACCGAGCGTATGATACGTAGGGCATTCAGGTTGACCGGTCGCTCATGAAGCCCCCCTCGAAATGCCCTGCGAAGGGTAGAAATCCGGTTATGTTTGCGACCCGTGTGCGAACGTGTGCGATTTGTATGCGACGCGTTTGCGATGGGCAAATCCAGATTCGGCATTGATGTGGTCAAGCAGAACCACAATCCTCCTCATGAAGGATGTGGTCAAGCAGAACCACAATCCTCCTCATGAAGGATGTGGTCTGCGACAACCACAACCATCGGCTCGGGAGGATGTGGTTCTCAAGGACCACAACCCTTCGACCCACGCGTGTGGTGTACGAGAACCACAATTCCGAGCGCGACGGGTGTGGTACACGAGAACCAACATCGTCCTCGGGGGGATATGGTTTACAAGGACCACAATCCTCGAAGTGAAGGTTGTGGTAGTACCGCACCACATGAGATCGCCCTGCAAGGTGGTTACCACGAACCACATGGCTCATCCAGCCTATATCGTTATCTCAAACTACGTTCACTCCCTCGCCGCAAGTGGTTATCACAGACCACATTCATTGACCCAGCCTCAGAGGTTCCTGCGAACCACATTAATATTTGCTGACGGGGTCAACGCGGGCGGAGGAACGCTTCAACCGCTAAGCCTCATATCGATCGACTCGCAGAGACCAATGGTAATAAGGGTGGGGAATGGGCGAAACTAAAGTGCTTGGCCCTTTGAATCAAGAGCCTTTCCGCAAGAGTCTCAAGTTCTACATCATAAAAAAATTGGGTCGCAGATACGCAAGGTATGCGAAGAAATGGGTGGATATTCAAGGATCTGAACTACGCAGCGGATTCGCAATGGCTCTAACATCTGCAGCCTGCCGCAGTTCTGCAACCGACTGTAGATCTCTCATAGATCCGCTCCGGATCTGGTAAGGGGAGCCAGGATTCCCTACCCCCAGTCGATATTCGGTGAAGCTGGTGTACGTCGAGTCCAATTACAGCAATAAACATACAATATATTGCGCTATGTAGCACGAGAGGTCAAACCGCGTACACATAGAGACGACACAGCGCGACGACGCGAGAAGAAAAGTGCAAGCAAAGACGGCAAGACAGAGCTCAACAGCGTACCAGGTGAGTGGCAAGCGAGAGGCAGAAGCACGTAGTTCCGAGATGGAACAGCGGTAGCGGTACACCCACAGCCGTATGAAGCAATGCGGCTGAGGGCCAATCTAGTAGACAAGAGTCGTAAGGCGTGAAGACGACGGAACCAACCATGATAACTGAGCGTGTGCGAGCCACGCGAGACGCCAAGAAGAGGAGAGAGTCTCTTGCAGCGGCAGTCGACACCGGCGAATCCGTCTTCAGTGCCCAAGAGTTCCAAGAGTGACCTTTGGAGGAAGTCGGCCAAAATGAGATTCACCTCGAAGCCTCCCAGCACTTCGATGATGCCAGTCGCGGGGAAATTGTAAGAAGAAAGTACCGGCGGGATGAAAACTGAGGGGGTTTGGCCGCTGATCGAGGCCACACCTGCGAGTGGCACGACCCTGCATAGGCTCTAGGAGACGCGATCACACCTGTAAATGCGGTGAAAAAAGACGTACCAAGGGCAGTCCCAGCCGGCTCAATAGATCCAATAAACCCTAGACCCCGATACGATTGAAACCTCGATGCGTCTTGCTGAATCCTAGGATTGGGGGATGTCGGACATAATGGCTGACTAAATCGTCCAGGGAGGTCGTAGTCGCGATAAAAGAAGCTGAGAGGGTACACGGAGGGTATTCATCTATATTTTTGGTGTATTAGCCCTAGGCGGGTCGCTTGAAACGGGGTAAAACTGCACATCCTCACCGAGAGATCGCTGTCATGATGTCCGCCGCAAACATGGCGCGAGACGCGCCCAGTGTTCGATATTTTGCCTATATGGCAGATCTTGTGTACAGAAAAGGGCTTAGAGCACTTTCTTCAACACGCCGAAGCAATCGTAGGGCAACGGAGCGAACAGGGACGATGATGGAGAAGGGTTGAAAAGACCGCCGCGTCCGAGTCAACGCGACGCGTCGTCTGAGTTTGAATTCGAATTGGTGTTGTTTGGTCATGGCCCGAGCACCCTCAGGCGCTCCTGCGTCTGCTGGGTGACAGCGTCGCTCACAAGCAAAAAAATTCATCCGCCCTAAGTACCCTATCACCTAATATCTGACGAATGGGGTGCAACATATCTTTGGGCACCCATCAATCCATCAAGGGCGCCAACCTGAGTTGTCGTGCTAGGTGGCCCATACCCTAATGCGACACCGTACGACTTCCCCAGGGCGCCAATCTTGCATCTGGGTCGAAGGCTAAAGCAAATCGATCAGGCCCCGCCTCGTCAGAATTACCCCAGTCATGGTCTCGTTTGCCAAGCGACTGTGCATATCCGCAGAAAGATAGCAGAACGGCTCCGGATCTGGTGAGTTCTGGCAGATGGTCTCGCTTCTGCTTGCATTCTGCCATATACCGTTCAGATCCGCAGCAGGTCTGCAGGAATTATGCAGAGTTTTACACATCTCCAGCGCTTCTGGTACGTATTCTCCCGAAACGGTCCATACCATCCAGAACTGCAATCCACTTTTATTATGATGTATTCCATCCAGCATGTGAGATAGGCCGGCGGAGCGACAAGCGCCCTCCGATTATATAAACGACGCTTCAATGTCGAGTGCGCTTTTGCCCTTCATGTCAAGCGCCCATCACTGCGTGATGTAAGGTGTGTTTGTTTGTCTTTTGACTATGTTCCCTGCCCCTCCTGACCACCCAAACTGTGTAGCCCCCGTACACCATATTCGTCGGGGAGCCTTTCGGGTCCCAACAGCAAACTTCGCTTTCATCGACGACCGGACACGGACACTGCCTGTCTCTTTCTCAGCTTTCTCGCCGACCCCAGTTCTGTCGACGGCAACTGCCAGATTGCTGATTTCACAGCATTAGCAGTCTGTCCCCACCGCGCTGGAAAGACCACATGACCGACCCCACCGATCCGTACACGCTTTCTCCCGCCTATGGGGTACGCGTGTGAGGCCCGACGGATATTTCGTCGGCTTCTTCCTCTCTACCAAACGTAGCTTTGGCGGCTGTTCGGCGCGTACGTTTCCGGGTCGGGTATGGTTCAAAACTACGAGACTTTTCTCTGATCTTCCTCCTGGTTACGGAAATCTCTCTTCGCTAGGCCTGGACAGATTTGCTCGAGCCTATCAGGTAGCTCTCCGGACCCGCGTCCGGTCATCCGTTGTGTATATTGATATGCAGTGGGTTGTCTATCACATTCGCCGGTGACCTCTCCGCCCATTATTCCATAGGTCTTCCTGTACAAATTGAATTTGAATGAACCCTTCATCTGCTTGCATAACCTGGAATATTGAGCAGCGGTCCTAATCGGTTCGATCTTCCTTCTGTGATATATCTTCTACACATTCCTTTCTCTTATCGTGTATAGGGCTTGTTCACCAACGCAAATACACTCAGATCATACGCTAAGGTAATAATTACGCGGTGAGCGGTCAGATGAGGGAGGCAATGGCATGGACGTCGACTTTCGAAGTCAACAACGACGAGGATACCCGAAACATTTTGAATGCCGGCCGATTACGCGTCTCTATGGCCACGCATATTCCACAGACTTCATGCTGTCCATGTACTTGATACGGTGGTCGCACTGGTACAATGGAGTAAAGACGCTTATGATCTGTGATGACCAAACAAACGGAAACCATGCGGACATGTCGGAAAACGCTGGAGCATTGGCAGGTTCTGAGATGGCTTGCGCAAAGCAAAGATAGCGGAATACAGGCCTCCCGATCAAGCGTTAGAAAGTGCAGGCCAGGAATCGGGTGGATCTTCTGCACTAGCGTGACCGTGGACATGGCCATTTTCGCCAGTCATCTCTAAATGACTTTTCTGGGCTCGATCTTCGTCATCTACTGTGCTGAGTGGCGAAGGAGCGAAGAGGAGCTTCGACACAGTTGTGCGTGAGCCCATGTAATCGGCGTTCCGAAGATTGATCAGGAGGCGTTGGGCAAAAATCGGGATTAGGACCATATGACATCTGCGCGGGGGTCAGCGAAGATCTGAAAATTAAAAAGAATATAACCCTTAAATTACATTTGAACTAGCCTGTGAAGCACAGAGGCAACGCTCAGCTCGTCACCGATGTTCACAATATCACGATACGCACACTAAACCCGGGCTAAAATCCCTTTGACTGGCCTGTGGGTACAGTCACCTTAGTACACATGGAAGTGGGGATGCGACGAACCGCCAAGATCATAGGTGTGTTGGTTAGGGCGAGTCCGAATCTTACACCTGTATCAAATAGTAGTGTCAAGCCTCAGCGTGAAACCCGAGGGATGGGTAAAAGTAGAACGGGAAACCCGGACGAACCTGCCAAGGCGATGAAGTACACTCCTCCATCGCGACGCAAGATTTGGATAAGGCGGCCTTTGTGCCCTTTATAGCGTAAGACGAGGGCTGCACCTCCCAGGAAGAGTAACACTGAACAATGGATTAGTCTAGGAATTTCCGCAGCGAACCGTTTCGCAAAAATGAAGCGAACCTGCGGTTGTGGCAAAGTTGAGGTAAGCCCGGATGTCTGCTCCAAGCCCTGAAAGCGTCAGTTTAAGCCATTGCTCAGGGGAAGGTGCATAGCAAGGATAACCGAGCTCTTTGAACATCTCCGTTACGGGCTCGGCTGAATGATGTACTAATCAATGACCGATACATTGCAGGTGTACGAAATGAACTGTACCGGGATATTGGATTTCGGCCACTACAGTGAAGATTCCGGCGATGACGCATGGCCCCTGCATAGAACCAATCGCTTAGCAGAGGATGTCCTAATCATAACTTTCTACCTACCATTGCCAAAGTCAATATCACGACAAGGTAGAATCCTTTGACTTGGAGTAGCGCCGCTAGACATAAACCGAGTGCGGCTTCGGAAGTTAATCCCATCGAGAACCATTCTGAGCAGCGGCAGAACTCACCGTCGCAGGCGCACCACGAGAGATAGAGAGCCGCTGGACACCGCACTGTTAGCTATACGGGTAGTCATACATTGCACCGGGTTATGTACCGTTATAGGCCACCATCCAAGCCTTGCACACCTAGCAAAGACCACCGCATGTCATCTGAGCAACGTATCGAGAGATGCAAACAACAATTCATACGATGGGGCTGACGACGAGATAGGTGCGGTAATCTCCTGTAGTCACATCACTGATACCTCACAGGAACATTAGTTGCGCAGCAAAAACGCGACTTACTCATCAGCTGGAGAGCGGAATATACCACGGTTCCATGTCGAATAATGATGAAGAGCAGCTTTCCCCAACTCCATTTCGGAGCGAAGATCAGCGACACCTGCGCTATCAATGGTGGTGATTCCGTGCGATATCGCACTGCACTCACCTCCTCTTCAACGCTTGTAAGGACATAATAAATCTGGAGAGACATTTGTGATTGATTCAGCAGGTTGGAGCGGATCACTAACGTAAAGTGCATGGAACGGTACTGAGTTTTGGTCAACCACCTGGCACACCTGAGTGGACGTAAACCTACTGTGGACGTACTGGAGGTTCAGCGGTTATGAACTCTAGCTCAGTTACACAAGCTGGAAGCAGGACTTACTTCCGAAAGTCGCCATGCTCCAACCGTGCTTGTAAGAGCTTGTACCTGCTCTTCGGAGAGGCTCATCTTAGAGACGCTTCTGAGAATGGGGTCCCAGAGGACTGGATTGCGATACTTACCCGGAGTACCTGTCTTATATATATCTTTACAATACGCAACCAAGAACCTTTCGGTGCTTCCTTTTGCGTTCTCCCGGTCAGAACGATCGAATTAATCGAAGAAGATGCCGATCCAACTCCGCTCAATGGAATGCTAACCCACATTGGAATTTGCTTCTGAGGGCAGTGTCATCTTTGTTCATCTTTGTTCATCTTTGTTCAATTAATATCTCATGGCCAGGGCCTTTCGTACTCGCTGTCAAAAATGGGCGCATCAGCAATCCATTTTCACCTCGCATGCTGAGGCGACAACGTGGGGTACTTATGGTGTTCAGCAATGCAAAACAGAACCACGGAACCATCCGAGGACGAACTGTATGCCGATCCGCGATGGATCGCGTCGTCATCTCCACAGCGTAATGCTACTCTAAACATGGAATAGATGAAATGAGCACACTGGAGTGAGAACAGACCTCTATGATGATAAGAGCAGCGCTCATGCTGATGCTGCGGCGATGGAGAATTTGAGCGCTCGATTGCCTCTCGGCGACGTGCTACGCCGATTATCTCGCGAAGCGTGAAGAAGGATACAGACTAAAGGTTACTTGCATAGAGGGTGGTCTCGGTGAGGGCCGTTCGAGTCTCTGAGGTTCCACGGAAGCTGGGGTTGAGGATGACAGTCGGAAGAGGGAAGAGAAGGGAGAGGAATGCGCTCATTGGCGTCATCGGCAATTGCCATGACTGTGGGAACAAGTTATTCTTATCTCGGGAATGCATCGCTTCCCGCGTTGCGTCTGCTCCTCTTCCTGACCGTCACCTCACTCGCCGTTCCGCACTTCGGGGTCATGAGGGACCAGTGAAAGTGCCTAGGACGTCGACGACGTCTTGTGGCGTACCAGGTACGGCCCCCCCTAGGGGGCAGTNTTCCACAACGACCGAGAAACCACCACAGGATCAAGAAGACCTTACCTGACGGTTATAACGGTATGCTGCAAGGTGTTGGGTTTCCGAAAAAGACAGGAACCAAGACTCAACCAGTCGAACCACCCGAGGGCCATATGAACTGTGGGTGCAGCATCGACCATGCCCTCGCCGATTTCGTATGGTGGAAGACCATCAGCATCCACTCCACCAACCCCAGCGTATCGATTCGTGAGGAGCCGTTGAGCAGCGACCTCATCTCCTGCCGCATCCGCTCTTTCATCATTGAAGTCTTCCAGAAGTATAGTTTCCTGACGTTGAAGGACTTGTTTTCCGACAGGGTATCCCAACTGTCAACACAGTTAGCCGGAATCCAGACGGAGCTCACTGCCCTAGGCCGTAAGGTTTCTTTGTCTGAGGAAGGTGATCTTGTTGTCTCCGTTGTGGACGCTTGAGGAAGATCTCATTGGTCTGATGTCTATCTAATTGCGTACATGTATAGTATACCGTGGATATACACGTTATCAGTATCGAGATATCCATGTTTATGGGAAAGGCGACGCACCGACTTCCCCTGGAGAACCCGCGCAGCACCCATCGCGAATCAACACCCCTATCCAGACTCGGGCGGTCGTCCATCTGGGTCCAACTTGGGGACGCGCCTCTCGAAGAAAAGGGAAAGAGCAAGCGGCCATGGGAGCGGTCGTGAGTAGCACCCCTTGCGATGACGGCTTTGGAACGAGAAGCCGAACTTGTCCTACTCAAAATGAGTAACAGGGTTCGGGATATGGTGGAAAGAGGGGTTACGTACGACGTTCTCTAACCACTTATGCAACCCGGCGTCGCCTTCCATGACTTGCTCATAGGTCACTGTTGGAGGCGACTGTTGGATCTTTGAGCCCCAGAGCACCTTTTCATCCCGTTCATTCTTAATGTCGAAGGGCGGGTCGTAGGAATTGCGCCTAAGCCATGCCCAGGGGTATAGAGAGACGTGGTTATCGCTGGAATTCCCTGCTCGGATACAATTAGAAGACGATAGGAATTAGGGGCGAGGGCGACTCGGCAGAGGAACAGGGCCGTACATGTTACCTCCAATCCGCCTGCTTTTGCTGCGACGCTTAGCGGCGCGATATCCGGTGGGATCTATACGGAACGAGTTGGTCATCGGAGAGGTACGGGTGAATGAGACTGTACAAACCTGGAAGGTGTTCAAGAGCCGCTGCTTGGTGATAGCATGGAAGCACTTGGGGCACCGGCAGTGGTCCCTTAGCCAGATGTTGTGGCTGCGTAGTCTTTTAGGGGAGGTGTCAGTGAAGACCCCGGTAAAGCTCACAATTTTGACCAAGTGCGCGTGTCCCACCCAACGGCGA
Source organism: Coprinellus aureogranulatus (assembly GCA_027627275.1). Lineage (NCBI taxonomy): Eukaryota > Fungi > Basidiomycota > Agaricomycetes > Agaricales > Psathyrellaceae > Coprinellus > Coprinellus aureogranulatus. The sequence continues at coordinate 93,302 of JANDKE010000001.1, forward strand.
CCTGGCTGGCGTCGTTGCTGACGATGGGTAGATCTTCTGACTTGGTGGCACTCTCTGTGGGAGGCACCACTTGAGGTTGGGCAGCGCTGGCAAATGTCCGATACAAAGGTCTCGTCTGGAGGGGGAGCTTGAACGCGAGATGAGCGCTTCGCGTTGGAATCCGGCACAATCGGCGCACGTACCCGAATATGCCTGGCAGCGCTGGCCCTCCTAGCGGCCGAGCACACCGCGGACAGCGTTCTTGCACCTCTCAGCATGGCTCCTGGGGTGGGGACCTTGTCGTAAAAGCCAAAGAACCGTAGGCTTTTATGTGAGTGCTGCGTGCCGTGTTCAAGCTGATGAGGATCCGGCCTGGATCACTCTGGCTTGCTCCGTCGTCCCTCTGCGCTGGCCTCACCCATTTCCTGTATGTAGCTGGACAGACACAGGGGCGCGATTGCGACATTCCCGCTCGTCGGCATATTCAGCCAATAATTCTGCTGTGATTCTGGGATGAGGAGCAATATCGGATTTACCGGAGGACCGCTCGGCCGATTGATCGAGTCACACCGCCGTGGCGCTCTATAAAATGTTGGCAGTGCTGGAACCCGTCTCTCATCCTCCCAATGGCCTCCATCGCTGCTCGTCAAGCCTCCCAGGCATTCCGCCGCCAGCTCGCAAAGTCTGCCGTGCGCCCCACTCAGACCGCAAAATTCTCCCTCCTCTCCCGCGTCGCTGCCCACCGCGTCGCACAGAAGACACCTGCCGCTTTCCCTGCTACCCAGGTTNGTGTTCTTAAGTTTTCAACACGTTTCTATTCTTACCTGGGGAACGTAGACTCGCGGTGTCAAGACTCTCGACTTTGCCGGCACCAAGGAGGTTGTCTACGAGCGTAGCGACTGGCCTCTTGCCAAGCTCCAGGACTATTTCAAGAACGACACCCTCGCTCTCATCGGCTACGGCTCTCAAGGCCACGGTCAGGGTCTCAACGCTCGCGACAACGGCTTGAACGTCATCGTCGGTGTCCGCAAGGATGGCGAGTCGTGGAAGCAGGCCATTGAGGATGGCTGGGTGCCCGGAGAGACCCTCTTCCCTATCGAGGAGGCTATCAACCGTGGAACTATCATCATGAACCTCCTCTCCGACGCCGCCCAGTCCCAGACATGGCCCCAGATCAAGCCCCTCATCACCAAGGGCAAGACCCTCTACTTCTCGCACGGCTTCTCCGTCGTGTACAAGGAGGACACACACGTCGAAGTCCCCAAGGACGTCGATGTCATCCTCGTTGCTCCCAAGGGCTCTGGCCGCACCGTCCGAACTCTCTTCAAGGAGGGTCGCGGTATCAACTCCTCCATCGCTGTCTGGCAAGACGTCACCGGCAAGGCCAAGGAGAAGGCTATCGCTCTTGGTGTGGCCGTTGGTTCCGGCTACATGTACGAGACCACCTTCGAGAAGGAGGTTTACTCTGACCTTTACGGCGAGCGTGGTGTTCTCATGGGTGCCATCCGTACGTGTTCGGACGTGTCTTTCCGCTTTTTCCCACACTGACATAACTTTCTCATTCAGAGGGTCTCTTCCTTGCCCAATACGCCGTCCTCCGCAAGAACGGCCACACCCCCAGCGAGGCCTTCAACGAGACCGTCGAGGAGGCCACGCAATCCCTCTACCCCTTGATTGGCGCCAAGGGCATGGACTACATGTACAACGCCTGCTCCACCACCGCTCGCCGTGGCGCTCTCGACTGGGCACCCATCTTCGAAAAGGCCAACCTCCCCATCTTCGAGCAGCTTTACGAGAGCGTGAGGAACGGCACCGAGACCCGCAAATCTCTTGAGTACAACGGTCGCCCCACCTACCGTGAAGACCTCGCCCGCGAGCTCGCTGAGATCGACAACCAGGAGATCTGGCGCGCTGGAAAGGTTGTGCGTTCGCTGCGCCCGGACTACAAGCCTGAGTCGGAGTAAATGATTCGCCTGCTTGGTTTCCTTCTCTCTCGCTTTGGGATGTTGTAATTTAGGCTTTGCGTCTCGTAAAAGTACCCGTAGTGCGGCACACTTGTTCACGTTTGCATCATCTCACGTTCCTATCCTCGCTATCACTAGGTTCAATTGCATCTTTCTGTATACTACGATATATACCATGCTTCGGTTCCACTATGTGCTGTGTGACCCCCAAGTACGAGGAGGAGAAGGCGGTAAGCGCCCGTCGATCCGTTTCGGGGAGGTGATCCGGTACCTTTTCCATACGCAAGGCTTCCTCTTTTGGGTGTACCACTCCTGTTCTGCTACCGTCACCATCGTCTCGTTCCCCTTCTTCGCCCTCAGTTATATCCATACCGCCAGGCGTGTAACGCGCCATGGACAAAGATGGTCGCGACGATTTCACCTTTGCGAGGCTCTCAGACCTGAAGCTCCCCGTCACTTTTCGAATGTACGCGTCGGCATAAAAGGTTCAGGTTGTGCCTTGGAGATGACATCGTGCTGCACACAGATCGCAACTAGAGGGAATTCGGAAACCCAAGTCGTTCACCGAAGTCCTTGAGAATCCTGAGCTGCGGTTTCATGGCGTCCAGTCTCCGTGAGTTCGCTTTCCCCTCTTCCTCCTACCGGTTCATACTAGTACGTTCGTGAGCTAAAGACTGACTGCATACCTTGGCCTGGTTGAAGGACTCTTTCAGACCTCTACGTGACATGCCAACTCATCGCGGATAACAAACCTCTCACTATACCCTTCCGAACGAGTTTCAAGGCGTTCAAGAATTCGTATACGTGCGTTTCCGCTTCTCCTCTGCCCTCAGTCTGTAAGTGCTAATAGTGTTGCTCGACGATAGCTGGAACGAATGGATTACGTTTCCGATTCGGTACTGCGACTTGCCTTTGAGTTCGCAGATTACGTTTACGGTGTGGGATATCGCTGGACCGAGGGCTGCTGTGCCCGTTGGAGGGTCGACGTTGAGGATGTTTGGGAAGAAATGGTGTGTACTTGAAACAACTTGCTCGAAGTGCAGAGAGTCTAAAAGCTGAACGTATAGGAATCTGAGAAGAGGAAAGCATAGACTGTTGCTGTGGCCGGGCGTTGAGGCGGATGGGTCGTTGGAGACGTCCACGCCAAGTAAACTGGCGACGCAGGATGAGATGGGCAGGTTGGAGAAGGTGCGTTTCCAGCTTCATACTCTTTAGCAGAGATGGCTGAGGGGTGTTTTC
>JANDKE010000010.1:0-61779 GCA_027627275.1 Coprinellus aureogranulatus
ACATGGGCGCGCGCCTACTCCCTCCTCACTCGCCTTGTCTCACAGATTGGCTGGGACGAGCTGCTCAAGACTCGGAGCAGCGTCTTCGTCATGGAGGAAGAGTACCGCATGCAGAAGGCGCAGACGGAGATCAAGAGTGCGCCGAACTCTGCAAAGCCCAACGGTCCAGTGATACATGAAGATGGGACTGTGGACGACGGTGCGAGTACGAGGGGAATTATGTCGCCGCCAACTCCGGAGCCCGCTATTCCGACCATAAAGATTTCGGGCGACGAGACGGAGGGAGCGAAGCAGGATGAGCCAGAGCCTGATGAGGGTGATATCGTGGCGACCCCGTTGCATAACGGTGGTCCCAATGGCGTTGAGATGCAAAAGCCTGTACAGGCCGCTGGGGATGACAAACAGGACGATATCACAAACGTCCCTCAAGCGGAGCCGTTCTCGTTCAGTAACAAGAGGCTATGCGAGAGGTGGCTGGATAACCTCTTCATGGTCCTGTACGAGGTGTGTGTTCACGATCTCTCACTCCGACTCATCCACTGACCTTCATACCACAGGACCTCCGCGTATGGACAATCTTCCGCGCTGAAGTTGCGCATTTCAAAACCCAACATGTTGCCTATCGCAAGACGGGCCTGGAGTGGGAGATCTTGGGCGACCTTGGACTCAGATTGCATCATAAGGAAGAAGCGAAGGAGGCGTTCCAGCGATGCCTTGACTCGCCCCGATACAGCTCAAAGCCATGGTTGAAGCTCATGGAGATGTATTCGGAGGAGGGAGATATCACGAGGACGATCCAAACGGCGATTCGGTGTGCGGCGTATGCGTATGCGGATTATACTGAGATGACCGTGAGTGCTACCTTTGAGTGGGGAATGTGAGAATGGGGTACGGAGCTAACAATGGTGTGTTTGTGTTTGTAGTACCCGACGACGATCGCTCGTGCGTTCTTCAAGCTCGGGCAGATCCATGGATTCCAGAAGATCTCGTTCACGCTTATCAGTATGGGCCTTCCCGATCCTATTCTCAAGATCATGGAGAGCTATTTGAACCATGGGAAGGTGTTCAAGGTCGAGGGGTATGATTTCTGATTACTACGTTTTGAACTTCCTCCCTTCTCCCCTTGTGCGAGTGGCTCAGCCCTCCGGCCTCGTACCCCCTTTCCCTTCGTCTTCTTTCCTCGATACCTCTTGTCTCTGGCTTAGGCGCCTCGTTACCATTTTCTGATATTTATTGATTTTAATTGATCATCGTCCTTTGCCTGCCTATTAACCCAGTGCGGCGGAATCGTGGGTTGCGCATTGTAGAAGGCCAAAACAAAGAGTTAGAGTCCGTCCCTAGCTTACAGAGTCGTCTTTTGGATTATTGTGAGTCAGTTCATGTGGAACCGACCTGAAATAAAAGCAAGGACTCACGGGGAGACACCGTCAGGTGAAGCAGGCCCCTTTTATGCGCTGCCGAAAAGTCTTGTGCAGAAATGTCTTCCAAGTCCTCCTCGTAGCCGCCCTTGGGAAGACGAATGTTAACCTTGAACGCCTTCAATTGAGGAAAGAACGTTGGTTCGGCAACAACGTCGCTCATGGGACCGAGGGTTTCGAGGAGAGTGTCCGCATCTATTTCGCGGTGCCAGCCTCCAGCAGGTTTGATCTCTACATCAAGGCGGATCTCCTGAAGGCTGTTGGAAGGAGTGATGCTGCTAACGAAGCAAACCGTCCAAGGAAGACCAGTCACTTCTCCCTCCGTGTTAGAAGTATTGGCCTCGACTTTCAGATGGAGCATCGTGAGGTTTTCGCAATTCGCGATGGAAAACACGTCCGACACGGTATCCTCTGTCCGAACTTGCACCCGATAAGCAACGTTGAAGGCAGCTAGATGCTTGTGCAGAACTCACGGATATCAAAGCACACATCCATGATCAGGGTCTCCAAAGTACGGCAGCAACCCTGGATCAGGACGTCCACTTTCTCGTACCAGTTATCGTCGAGTGCGGCAGTAATGTTGAGGTCAAGTACGCGAAGCTGATTCACCAGAGAAGATTTCAGGAAAAATAAGTTGAGGGTGTAATGTTCCGCATCGAATAGCTTTAGGTGGTCTAGCGAGACTTCCGATGATTGTCGAACGGGGGCCAAGTCGGGGTCCCTCTCCACGAGCCCGACGTCGCAGTCGTGAACTTTGAGGTACTTGAGGGATGGTCCACAAACTTGAACAAGCTCGACTGGCGCATTTCCCAACGTCAACCTAAGCAAGACAGGGGACTGGCATAGCCTAACAATCGCTCTTCTGTTAAAATCGGGGATTTCATGCCACTCCCGCGTCAGCTCGAGGACGACCTCTTCAAGGTTCGAAAGGTTGATCCTGTCCAATGCCTCGCCGAGCGACGAGTCGTACCGCAACCAGTTCATCCAAGGCTCGCACCAGTCGGTTATCGTAAGCTTCTTCACATAGGATGAGGCCGCTGGCGATGAGGAGAAGAGGTCAAGCAGCCGCTCTCCTGGAGACAGCGACCAACCCAGTGGGTCGTCCGCACCCAAGGCCAGGCGAATATGGGAGAAAAGAATCTTCTGACATGGGATGCGGAATGCCGAAGAAGTCAACGAGAAATTTTTGAGATATTCTTCCTCTGTCTCCTTGCATATTGTCGCGATGATAAGGAGGATGAGCTCGAATGGCAGGGTGTAATAGGGCATGGTGGTGGTACTGGGGCAACCGCGATCGCTGGCAGAGGATTCAAGACGTCAAAAGTTTTCAGGCTTCTGACGTATCCAAATAATCCAATACTCGCTCGAACGCGTGCCTTCGTTCTATCAAGCCATTTTACGTAGTGGATAGCATATATCAGTCCAGGCAGTAGGGTCTGACGATGTGCTACCCAATTTTGTAGCGAAGAGCTCTCCCAAAGCATGCGAGCGCCTAATACCCATCCTGATCATGAGCTACTGTATGGAAGGAGACACACAACGTGCTTCTACGGTTGCACGGCTGTCCTTGGTGCGCGGAACCTTGGGTAGCGCGTCAGCGTCGATATGCGCTTGCTTGGTTGCTTCATAAGGAGGAAGAGAGTTGGGAAGGTTGACACAGAGTGAAGTATGATAGCCGGTGGAGATGAGAGCGGCCAACACCGTGGGCTCACGCCGCGTCACCTACTGTTACTGAATTGACATTTGCACATGGAAAGGCAAGGGGGTACTCACATGAAGACACTGTCAGGTGGAGCAAACCCCTTTTGTGCAGGGCCGAAAGGCCACGGAGGGCATAAGCATAATCGATCTCGATGTCCTTCTTGCTGGGCTTGTAAAGCTGAATGTTGACCCCGAACGCTTTCAATCGACGGAAAGACGTTGCCTCAGCAACAGCGTCGCTTGCGGGGCGAAGAGTTTCGAGTATCGTTTCCACGCCAAGTGGTACGTGTCGGCCGAAGGCCGGTTGGACTCTCAAGTCGAGGTGGATTCCCTCAAGGTTATTCGAAGGTGGTATGTTGCGAATAAAGGACGCCGCCCAAGGCAAATCGGTCAATCCTCCCCCGAAGGTCAAAGCGTTGGCGTCGAGTTTCAGATGGAGGGTTTTGAGGTTTGGGCAATTCGCGATTGAAAACGTATCCGACACGGTGTTCGCTCCCAAAACTTTATTTTGGGTAAATGAGTAAGATTGACGAAAGGTTAGATTGATCGCGGAGGGACTCACTCGTATCGGTGCATACTTCCATGACGAGGGTATCCAAAGTACCACAACAAATCTGTATCAAGGCTTGCACTCTCTCGTACCATTGCCCGGCTAATGCAGCGGCGACGTCGATGTGAAGCACGCGCAACCGGTCAATGCGAACTTGAGGGGATCTCAAGAAGAACTGGTCGGAGCTGTCATATCGCATATGGTACAGTTGCAGGTGATCGAGCGCGATTTCCGATGACTGTCGAGGAGACACTAAGTCCGTATCCTTGTCTACAAGTCCAACACTGCAGTCATAAACTTTGAGATATTTGAGGGACGGCCCACAAGCATTGACAAGCTCGATTGGTGTATTGCACAACGTCAATCCAAGTAAACCAGGGGACTGGCATATCTTGACAATCGCGCGTCTCGTGGATTGGAGGATATCACCCCACCCCTTCATCGTCGCATCGCATACGAGAACGAATTCTTCGACATTCGATAGGTCGATCTTGTCCAACGCTTCGCCCAGCGATGCGTCGGACGGCAGCCAGATCGCCCAAGGCTCGTCCCAGTCGGATATTGTGATTTTCGTGATATAGGAAGAGATCACTGGCGATGAGGAAAAGAGGTCGAGCAGACGCTTCCCTGGAGACTTCAGCCATTCCGATGGGTGTAGCGAAGATGTGATGCAGATATGGGAGAAAAGAATCCTCTGGCAAGGAGCGCGGAATGCGGAGGAAGTTAACGAAAACCTTTTGAGAGACTCTTCGTCCTCCTCTTTGCATATCGTCGAGATGATAAGCAGGATGAGTTCGAAGGGCAGGACGTAGGGCATGGTGGCGGTTGTGGTTCAAGAGAGATACGACGTTGAAAATTTCAAGCTTCTGCCGGGTCCAAATAGTCCAATACTCGCCCGAATGCGTGCGTTCGATCCATCAAGCCACTTTACGTAGTAGATAGCATACACCAGTCGTCCAACGCGCATCGTTCACTAAATAGAGGTGGTAGACCGAGGTGTTTCTCTCATTAGACAAAATGGAGCAGCGTCCCTCGTTCACGTAGTGAGCCAAAATCGTAGGCAAGGGGAAATCACAGCCTCCTTGGCGTCCCATACTCGGGATCATCCTCCTCCACTAGGATATGTTGTTAGAAATCGACGTACTGAGCCGGATAGTCAATCGCGGGAAGCGGAACTTACGTCGGGACACCGTCAGATGAAGTAAGTTCCTGCTTTGAGGATGCGAGAGCTGACGCATTGCCCATCCGTGGACATTCTTGATATCGTCTTGAGTGGGATTGGGGATGCGGATATGGACCCGGAACGCCTTTAATTGAGGAAACGCCGTCGGAGCAGATATTCTGGAGCCCAAGGAGTTGAGCGTTGCGAGTAACGTGACCTGCGTATCCCTGTCCAGTGAGCAATTTCCAGTAGTGGGAAAGTGCAGACTGAGGTGGATTTCTCGGATCCCGTTCAACGGAGGTATCTTGTAAATGAAGGATGTTGCCCAGGGCAGACCTAACGTCTCTCCATTTGAGTTTTGAGTATTGGCAGCAACTATAAGATGGACTGTGGCGAGACGAGGGCAATCTTCAATGGAGAATACGTCCGAAACGTCTCCTGTTTCAGTCGAATGCATTTAGCAGGCCGGGAAAAACTTGAATAACGAGGCAAGAAACTTACGGATGGCCGTGCAAGGTTCGAGCACAAGGGTTTCCAGCGTACTCCGGGAACGCTGTACCAACGAGAACACTTCATGGTGTTCACCTGACCAACGCATCTTCACATCGAGTATTCCCAAGCGATCCACTCGAACTTTCGGGCATTTCAGAATGAAGCTTCTAATGCCTTGACCAAGGTAATGGTAAAAGCGCAGATGGTCGAGCTCAATTGCCGACAACTGTTGAGCGGACATTATGTCTGCCAAGTCCGCCTCCTCGGACTCGATTCCGCAGTCATAGATCCTGAGATGTTTTAGAGATGGCCCACAGACGTTCACAAGCTCGAACGGCACATGTCCCAAAGACAATTCCTGGAGGGAGGGTGATCGACATATCTTGATAATCACTGTTCTGGTCGTTACGGGGAGAGCGTCCCAGTGACTCCTTAACCAATCGCCTTGAAACACGAAGCCTTCGATTTGCGATAAATCGATCTTATCCAGCGCTTGACCTAGCGCCATGTCGGTCTGCAGCCAGGGATGGTCGTAGTCAGATATAGTGACACGTCTCACATATGAAGCGATGGCTGGTGATGAGGATAAGAGGTCCAGAAGACGCTCTCCTAAGGTGCATTTCCCCGCTTTTTGCGAGAGCGAGGGCAGGAGGCGGATGTGGGAGAACAGAACTTGATGACAAGGGATCCTAAATACCGAGGAAGTCAACGAGAAGTTCTTGAGAGAATCCTCGTCCCTCTCCGAATTGCCTAGTATTGGGATGAGAAGTAGGATGAGTTCGAGAGGTAAGGCGTAGGACATGGTAGTTGTGGATCAAAAGAGGCTGTGGGCATCAGGTCATGTTCGGATATCGATGAGTGTGCCCGGGCCAGTGATTACCACGAGTCCGGGCGCATATAGTATAGTCCTTGTATGCGCCATACCTGACGGGCTCCCTGTCTGGATTCTAGACGAGAGGGGCTTGGGTCATGTTGGTCAGTACTGGTGAGCATTGATGGCGACGTCCAGGGCCAAAAACGTGCTTGATCTCGAACCATCATGTCGTCTCCAGTCCCAATCCCTCTAGAACTGATTTTACTCGTCCTTTCGCATCTCGACAAGGAAAAGGACAGGAATGTGTTGAGAAACTTCTCACAAACATCCTCTACATTCCGAGACCTATGCCAGAGCTTGCTCTTCCACCACATCGTTCTCGCCACATCGGAATTGGGAAATTCGCAAGCCCTGACTCCTGGAGAACGTTTCCTCGACTTGCTCTCCTCCTCTCCTCGGCTCATACCTCATGTGAAGCGAATTACTATATCCGATTATGCAACTGAACGCTCGTCGACGTGGGTTAGCTGGCCGGTGGACGACCTGAAGTTGGCAGAAGCCCTGGACAAGCTAAATCTGAAGGCTATCGAATATTTCGAGCTGAAGCGCTACTCCGAAGCCAGCTGGGGGCTCCTCAAGCAGCCCGTGAGGAGGGCAATCGTCGAAATATGCCGCTCGCCAGCTCTGCTTGAATTATCGCTGCATTGGGCACCGCTGGTACTCTTGTGCGCCTGTGGGCCGTCCTTGAAGCATTTCAGCGGTTACGACTGTCGTGTGGCCGACAGTGCCACAGACATTGCGCCAACCCCACGGTCCTCCGATATATATCTGGAAACCCTTCAAATCCATAACAGCTTCAACATGGACGGGAGTGTCACGTTCTTCTTGGAAACCTCAAACCGGATCCGGCTCGATAAACTGCGTAAGGCACAGGTCACGGCGTCGACGTTCGACGACGATTCGGACCCCCCTCTGCCAAAACTCCTCGCCTGTTGCCAAGGCTCCCTGGAGGTGCTGGCGTTTGTTTTTGTTGGCCATAATAGTACGTGACTCTCCCACCGCTTGAACAGCTCTGACACACCTGCGGCAGTTTTGACTGAGCTGAAGAGTGGTCCGTCTCTACGTTTTCCTCGCCTCGCGATGCTTCACTTCGTGGTCGACGTCACCACTCCCATTTACGACACGATGAGATTTGCTCTCAGCGCCGCGGTTGATACGCTCTGGTGTATACTCCAGGCGGACAACAGCAGCATTCGAACGATCCGTCTGGTGCTAAATTTCAACCTCTCCGAAATCTCTGATGGACTGGCCGGGGAGTCCATGAACGATCCAAAAACTGCGCTCAATGATATCGGTTTCCACATCACTCGGCTGGAAGGTTGTCCTCGTTTAAAAGCTATCGAAATCGCAATTCATTCCTCCAACCCCGAGGAGGACGATGCTGAGTCCATTCGAGAATGGGTACTGGCCGCTCTCAACATCCCCCTGGCGAATCGTCTCCTCAGTGTGGTGTCTTCCCCACGTAAGAGCATTCGCTCAAAGCTCATCATCACCGCTCACCAACCCTTTAGATCCTAAATTCTGCGTTTGATTGCGTGCAACGGTCGTGCACATCTAAGGCCGTATGCGATGTTAAAGCTGCGGTAGATGGGTCTGATATACTACCTCTACTGCATCGGCCCGCGGAACGCGTTCCTCAACCCAAACCTTCATTATTGCCCTCCTGTTGTTGCTAAATGGGAGGGCGATGTCTAAATCGCACGGAAGCCTACTGGCAGTGAACAGGCAGCAGAAAGAAAAGCATTTGAACAGCATGAGCCATGGTCGTAATCCGCATTCTAATCGGGCCATCCTGCTATGCACGACCTACCTGGAACTTGTAGAGACTACTAATGATAGTGCGACGTTGGACCCCGTTCAATATGGAGGAATGATTAGCGACTGGTCCCGCAGAAGCGCCTGACGTCCGTAGCTCACGCCGGGTTATCTATCTCGCCTGAAAATTGATATTGAGCCCTACTGAACAAATTAACCCAAGCCAAAAACAAGACTGGACTCAATATCCGAAGGGCGCTGTATGCTGTGTATCAAATCTAAATCTTGCAATTGGCCGCTGACTTGCACATCGCAGTCTTACACCGTAAGACGCCTGATGGACGGCCCACAGTAATTCAAAGGGTCGAACGGTGACCCCCACAGGGACAATTCGATAAGCGTAGGCGAATGGCATATGCCGATAATCGCTTTCCTCGTCTGCTCAGGCAGAACTTTCCCAGTGTAACCGGGCACCAAGCTGCCAGTGAGATGGAGTCTGAAGGCTTTAATCTGTGAGGGGTCGATCTTCTCCAATGCTTGACCCAACGCCAGGTCGTCCCGCAACCAGGTTTTCACGAGGTCCTCCACTTCAAATATGGCGATTTGCCTGACATATGACGGGATATCCGGTGAGGACGAAAAGAGGTGGAGAAGGTGATTTCCTGGAGACCCTTTTCTTTCCCATTCGAGGGGATGTGGAGGTGATCTGGATATGGGAGAATAAAATCCTTTGGGCGGGTATGCGGAACGCAGAACAAGTCGTTGAGAAGCTCCTTTGGGTCTGTTTTCCGCGTCCCCGTCTATCAACGAGATGATAAGCAGGATGAGCTCGAACGGCAGGGCGTTAAGACATGGTGGTTGTGGTTTGTGGTTCAAGAAGTGCTATGGACGCCACCGTGATCATCGTTGCGCATTGATCAGAGTTGATGGCGGCCTTGAGTGCTGAACACGCCTTGATCCCGAACCGCCATGACTTCTGAATTCCCTCTGGAACTGATTCAAGCGATTATCTCGCATCTCAACCAGGCAAGAGACACAAGCTCTTTGGAAAGCTTCTCGCAAACTTCCTCTACTTTTCGTGACCTGTGCCAAAGCTATCTCTTCCACGACATCGCTTTCGTCACATCGCTGTCAACAGCCGGGGACGGCGTTGGATCCAACCTACAACGCTTTCTGGACCTACTCTCGTCATCCCCTAGACTCATACATCATGTAAAAGGAATAACGATATCGGACATGGAAGTATCACCGGTCAGCTGGCTATCAAACCCTGACGGTTTGAAGATGGTTGAAGTGCTGGACAAGCTCGACTTGAAAAAAATAGAACGATTCGAGCTGGCACGCAACCTCCGACGCTATTGGATAATACTCCCCGAATCTGTGAGGAGAGTAATTCTCGAGATACTACAGTCTCCAGCTCTGGTTGAACTGTCGCTGTGGTTCGTCCCGCTCGAGCTTCTCCGCGTGTGCGGTCCGTCCTTGAAACACCTCCTGGCTCACGAGTGCACTGTTGACCGAGACTATATTATGGACGTCCCACTTACCCAACCCTCTACAAATATCTACCTCGATAGCATTCGGCTCCTTGGTCATAACCTGGACGTAGTTGTCCAATTCCTCGTGGATGCCCCAAATCGGATTCGATTTGGTAAGGTGCGCGAAGTGCAGGTATCTGCAGCCACTGCCGACGANATCTCCGATCCCATTGTCTCGCAATTCCTCCCCTACTGTCAAAGCTCCCTGGAGAATCTGACAGTAGTTTTCATGGGCGAAAACAGTAAGTCGCCCTTCCATGGCCCGAGCAATTATTGATGGATTTCGCAATAGCCTNTCCCGAGCTTTGCAGAGCCCATTCCATGCATTTTCCCCACCTCGTGGAGCTCGACTTCGCAGTTAAGGTCACTACTCCTTGGTCCAGTGGAGATAGATTTAATCTCACATCCGCGGCCGATACGCTCTCCCTACTCCTTGACCAAGGCAGCATCCAATGGATTTCTCTATTCCTGGTTTTCGATCTGGCCGATATCCCGGGTGGGCTGAACGGGCAAGCAATGGGCCCTTCGCAGGAGGCCCTCAAACGTATTGGTTCTGTCACGACTCGGGGAAACGTTCCTAGCTTGGAAACTCTCCGGGTTCAAATTGGTTCCAAGAAGCCCGATAGCACAGAAGACGATGTAAAGTCCATTCGAGAGTGGGTCCTGGGTGCACTCAACATCCCTCAGGATAGTAAGCTGCTCAAACTGGTGTGACGAAGTGAGGCCTCTCGCTCTAGAATCGTTTCACCTCTGACCAGCTTCTCAGATCCCAAATACCGTGCCCAGTTGTGCATGAACAGGCCACACAATCATTTGCAATCACTCTGCGTGCAACCTAGCTGTGCATGTATCTATCATAGCGACTCGTTCACCAACCGCCCCTCCCTACACAATGCCTCCCTCCGAGTCGTCGCCAGTCTTCTTCCGTTTCTGAGTATCATACGCCATCATCCACTACTGAAATGCGCACAAGGTCGAACGTCAATGAATATACATCTTGAACTGAGGATCCTGGCGGAACTTACCTGGAGAGACGCTTAGGTGGAGTAGTTTCCTCTCGTGCGGGGCTGAGAGCTCGCGCGTCGCCCATGCGCGGACGGTTTGAATGGCTGCTTCCGTTGGGTCAGGGATGCAGATCCGAACTTTGAGCGCATTCAATCTAGAGAAATACGGCTCATGGGCCACATTGTTGCCAAAGCTACGAAGGGTCGAGGATAGGGTGCTCTCTGTCTCGGTGGTCCATGATCCAGGAACCTCACCCCTCGGGTAGAAATTCAGGTCGAGATAAATATCTTGAAGAACGTTCACTGATGGAATACAGGCAACGAATATTGCTGCCCAACTAAAGCATTGGAACTGTCGCCCACGATTGCTTTGGTTGGCGTTGACTTTGAGACGGAGGGTTGTGAGATTTGGGCAGAAACCGATTGTAAAGAGATCTGCGGGGTTTCCTACATGAGAGATGTAAGCCGTGTTCTTGTGAAACAGGTGCTGGGACACGAGACTAACTGATCTCGACGCTGATGCCAGGTTCCAGTACGAGCGTCTCCAAAGAGCTGTGGCAACTCTCAAGCAACAGTGGAACCTCGGCGTGGTCCGTCGCCTTCGATATCTTAACATGAAGCGTACGCAGGCAGTCCACCCGAATTCGAGACGAGGGGTTCAGAATGGAGGCGACCATCATCTCTAGATGAAGTTTATCATAAACCATCAGATATTCGAGTGTAAGATTCGAGGAGCGTTGAGCGCTGTGTGGTAGACTTGGATCGTGGCCATTGAAAAGCACGTCGCAGTTATAAACCGTGAGCGCTTGAGAGACGGCCCACAGTGGTTGACAAGGTCGAATGGGACTGCCTGCAAACACAACTCGCGGAGCACAGGAGACTGGCATATTTCAATAATCGCTTTCCTGGTCAGGTCGGGGAGATTTTGCCAACATTGATTTGGTACTTGAAGGCCAGGGCGTCGGAGCGTCAACGCTTGCACTTGCAAGGGATCAATCATCCCTAATGCTTCACCAAGCTTCTCGTCGACCTCCAGCCAGGTATTAATATTCCCGGGCCCGTCCCAACAGTCGGAGATTGTGACCTGTTTGACATACGTCGAAATCGGGTGAGAGACCGATAAGAGGTCGAAAAGTCGCTCTCCTAGAGTCTTCCTCCTTCCAGGCATAGAGGCGGAATATGTGATGCGGATATGAAAGAACAGAATGCGCTGACAGGGTATGCGGAACGTGGAGGACGCCAACGCAAAGCTCTTCAGCGACTCTTTATCCATATCCCCGTCGAGTGTAGAGACGATAAGCAGGATAAGCTCGAGAGGCAGGGTGTAAGACATGGTCGTTGCGGTTTAAGAGGCGCCAACGTGATCGCGTATTGCCAGGATCAGAGATGCCGATCTTGAGCGTCCAAACGCGCCTTGGTCCCGAACCGCCATGACCTCCGAATTCCCTCTGGAGCTGATTCAAATCATTATCTCGTATCTCAACCAGGCAAGGGATAGACGTTCTTTGGAAAGCTTCTCGCAAACTTCCTCTACCTATCGTGACCTGTGCCAAAGCTACCTCTTCTACGACATCGCTTTCGTCGACTCGGAGTCGCGGTCAACCACCGGGGAAGGAATACGACCCACTCTACAACGCTTTCTGGACCTACTCTCGTCATCTCCTAGAATCATACCGCATGTGAAGGGAATCACGATATCCGACATGGAAGCGTCGCGCGTCAGCTGGCTATCGCACCCTGACGGTTTGAAGATGGTCGAAATACTAGACAAGCTCGACCTGGAGAAGATTGAAGGCTTCGAGTTGAAACGCAAGCCCCTACGCTCATGGATGCTGCTCGATGATCCTATCAGGAGGGTGCTCCTCGAATTGTGCCGGTCTCCATCCCTGGTCGTACTATCGCTGTGGTTCGTCCCGCTTGAGATTCTCCGGCTGTGCAGCACGTCTGTGAAGCACCTCATGCTTCATGACTGTACTGTGGGTAGCTACATCGCGGACATCCCAACGACCCGATGCTCCCCGGAGCTCTATTTGGAACATCTTCGGCTGGTTGGCCGCGACATGGATGTAACCATCGATTTCTTCTTCGAACCTTCAAATGGCATCGCACTCGATCGGTTGCGCACACTGCAGGTATCTACACGCTGTGTCCATGACGGTCCTGATTCCAGCCTCTCGAAACTCCTTTCCTGTTGTCAAAACTCCCTGGAGAATCTGACGGTAGGCTTAATGGGCGAGAACAGTAAGTCACCCTTGCACCGCCTGAACAGATTCTGATCACTTTCACGATAGCTTTTCCCGAGCTTTGCAGAGCTCAGTCCCTGCATTTCCCCCATCTCACCGAACTTCACTTCGCAATCGACGTAACCATTCCCTGGGCCAGTGAAGATAGATTGACTCTTACGTCCGCAGCGGAGGCGCTCTCCGTCCTGCTGGACAAAAGCAGTTTGCAAGCGGTTCATCTACTTCTGGTTTTCGATCTGGCTGCTGTCCCAGGTGGACTGAGCGGGCCTTCAATGGGGCCCTCGAAAGAGGCCCTCAACCTTATCGGTGCCATCGTCACGCGAGGAAACTTCCCTCGTTTTGAGAATCTCCAAGTCAAGATCGATTCTGAGGCCAACCCCGATGAGGACGATGTGAAGTCCATCCGAGAATGGGTCTTGGATGCGCTTAACATCCCCCAGGACAGTAAGCTGCTCGAACTGCAGGAGTAACGAAGTAAGCCCTGGTGCTCTAAGACCGTTTCACCTCTCACCAGCTTCTCAGACCCCGGATACCGTTTCTAGTTGTGCCCTAAAATGTTGTGCACAATTCCGGCCACATCAGACCATCAGCAATCGCTTTGCGTGCAACCTAGTGCTGCATGTATCTATCATGGCAACTCGTCCCGCCAACTGCCCTTTCCTACACAACGCTTCCCTCTCGCCGCCGACCTTCTTCGGTTTCCGAGTATCATACGCCACCATCCACAACTGTGATTCGTCACAAGATTGCGTGTCGATTAGTATTCATCTTGGATTGAAAATCCTTGCGGAACTTACTGGGAGAGACACTTAGCTGGAGGAAGTTCCTCTCGTGCGGGGCTGAGAGCTCGCGCATCGCCCACTCGTGGACAATCCGAATGCCATCTTCAGGTAGGTTGGGAATGCAGATCCGAACTCTGAGCGCCTTCAATTGAGGGAAGTGGGGTTGATGGGCTACATTGTTACCGATCGTATGAAGCACTGAGGTCCTCCCGCTGCACCATAATCCATGAGCTTCCTTCAGGTGGAAGCTTAGGTCGAGGTAAACCTCTTGAAGAGTGTCCGATGGCGGGACATAGGCAACGAGATGTCGCGCACGATCGGGTTGCTCGGCGTCAACTTTGAGATGGAGGGCGGTGAGACTGGGGCAGTTTCTGATGGACAATGGATCCATGTCTCCTGTGTGAGTCTAATATGAATAAAGTCTTTGGTGAACCAGAAGCTAAGATTCAGCCAACTCACCAGTCCACCCGCTGTGACCTAGGCCGGTGCCAGGTTCCAGTATGAACGTTTCCAAAGAGCTTCGGCAGCTCTCGATCAAAGCGGAAATCGGGGCGTGGTCAAGCACACCGGATATCCTGACATGGAGTGTGTGCAAGCGGTCCACCCGAACTCGAAATAAAGGATTTAGCAGATAGGTGACTATGATATCCAGGTAAAGCCAATCGTAAACCTTTAGAAAGTCGAGGGCGCATTCTGAGGAGCGCTGTGGCGCGTTGAGCAAATTCTTGATGCGGACATGGGAGAACAGGATGGTTTGGCAGGGTATGCAGAAAGCCGAGGACGTCAACGAGAAGTTCTTCAGTGACTCTTCATCGACATCTCCGTCCATTGTTGAGATGATAAGCAAGATTAGCTCTAGAGGCAGGGCGTAGGACATGACGGTTGCAGTTCAAGAGGTTATATCAGTCAACTCCGAGTCTGCACCCGGATCATCATTGATGGCGACAATCGAGCGCCCATACGCGTCTTTAACCTGAACTGTCATGTCGTCCGCATTCCCTTTGGAACTGGTTCTCCTCGTTATCTCGCACATAGATCGGGAACAAGACCAATCTTCATTGAAAAGCTTCTCACAAACATCCTCGACGTTCCGTGACTTATGCCAAGGCTACCTCTTCCGCCACATCGTCCTCGCCGGATCGCAATCGTCCACTGCGCAAAGAAGAACCCCTGGAGAACGCTTCCTCGACGTTCTATCCTCATCTCCAAGGCTTATTCCTCATGTGAAGCAAATTACCATATCCGATTTTGAAAACCCATGGGCAAGCTGGCTACCAAACGATCTGAAGTTGGCCGAAGCGCTCGACAAGCTCGACTTGAAGAAGATTGAACGATTCGAACTGAAGCGCAACTATCGGGCGAATTGGATGCAAGTTCAGCAACCGGCGAGGAGAGTCATCGTAGAGATATGCCGATCGCCCGCTCTGGTGGAGCTATCGCTGTGGTGGTCGCCGCTTGCGCTATTAGGCGCTTGCACACCATCGTTGAAGCACCTCAGGGTTCACGACTGCAGCGTGGGTGTCTACGCTTCGGATATAGCTCCGATGAGACGCTCTTCGGCTATTTCTCTACATAGCATTCGAGTACACCATAGCTTTGACCTGGACCGGGTTGCCGACTACTTTCTGGATTGTTCAAACCAAATCCAAGTTGATAAGCTGCGGACGGTCCACCTAACGCCGTCTATCCCAGAGGACTATGGACATATGCGCAAATTCCTAGGCGCTTGCCACAATTCAATTGAGATATTGAAGATGGAAACCTGCTCCGAGAACGGTATGTCTCCTTGCATCCTGTGGTCTGAAAAGTTCTCACAGAATAGCAACAGCTACCATTGAAACGCCACGTCTGCCTCTTCAATTTCCTTCCCTTCGAAACCTCGCTCTACAGGTCGACGTCACCACTGCAAATTACATCGGAGAAAGGATAGCCCTAGTACATGCAGCGTCAATGCTCTGCGACAGCCTCCATTCAACAAGCGCCGTTCAAAATGCCTGCCTGGAGCTGACCTTCGATCTCTCCGATACCCCGGGTGGGCTGCAGGGGCCGTCGATGTCCCCTGCATACAGTGCCCTCTCGATGATCGGCAGCCATGTCACTTCACGGCAAGTCTCCCCATGCTTGGAGACTTTTGAAGTGGAAATCCACTCCACTAACCCCGATGATGACGATGTCGAGTCCATTCGTGCATGGGTACTGGACGCGCTTCGCATTCCTGAAGAAAGGAACGTCCTCAAACTTAAGGCATTCCCTCGTGAGTCGGTTCATTCAAGACTTAGGTTTAGTGCTCACGATTATGTAGATCCCGATTACGGCGTATGATTATATGGATTGGTCTGCGTACCTCGAGGCCGCGAGAACTCGCTGTTCCGTAAATTCACCAGCTGCCATTCTTCGATCTCGCGCGCTCGCTTCCCGGACGTCTCCGCGTACCTCCTTCTCGCAGACTTGCTACTCGAACTCAATTCCGCTTCACTACGGGCGTTCCACGTCAAAACGCATATATTCGCATCCCCCTCGCTCCGTCAATCATCCGCTAAGCATCTAAACACAACACCCTGTACTCCCCCTACAACCCATTCATCCCAATCGCGCTCAAGCGCAAACAACATTGTCGATGTGCCAAGTGACTCCAGACCACGGTCCGGTGAAGGTGCGACCCTCCCATCCGTTGACAGTGGCAGTAGCCTCTGCGTCGGTAACAGCAGGCGAGCCGATGCCAGTGTCGATGGTGTAGGTACCGTCGGCGTTAGGTCCAGTGACAACGTTTCCAGTTCCCTGAAAGGAGCGCGAGCGATAAGCATCGTCAGTTATGGCAGAAACCGGCGCGTGGTTACTCACGTCGATGATTGTACCAGAGGGCACCGAATCCGCAAAGGTGCGCCCAATGACTGTTTAGAGCGGAGGATGAGTGAGGGTCGTCGATGAGCTGGAAATAAAACGCACGGTAGTTCCATTCAGTCAGGAGGGGGACCTCGGTGGTGTCAGGAACTCCAGACGGGGTGACCGTCAAGGTGCAGGTCGCCAACCCGCGCTTCAGGACAGCAGGAGAGGCAGTCGCAAGAGCGGCAGCGGCGAGAGCAACGGTGGTGAGCTTGAAGAGCATTGTTAAGTATGTTGAGGTTGTTTGCTTTGGAGAGCTGGTAAAAATCGGGAAAGTATTGATGATTTTGAGTTGTTCAGTCGGCTTAGGTTTTATACGCTTTCTCTCTGCGTGGAGTTACTCAGGCTGTCACCTCGCCTTCTTGCCCGAGCTTGACACTATCACACCCAAGGCATTCATTTCCTCGACTTCCGTACGAATCAATGACAACCTCACCTTCTTCACGGTGATTCTTGTCCGCTTGCTGACCTCGAAAGGCGGCCATACACCCCATCGTGGAACGCACGTTCACCCCCAAACGGCATACCTTTGTGCGCTTACCACTTTGTACGCAAAAGATCGGGGAGAGGGACATACCCATATGACCGAGGGGCATCAAGAAACTGTGGCTAACTGTGGCAACGGTGTGGCGACAGGCACGGAAGTGAGCTACACGATGCGGATCCGGTAGTTGTTGCGGGGAGCGAAGGCCGCGAGAAGACCGTTCATTGTGGCAAAAGGAGGGGGTGAATATGCCGCTAAACCCATTTCAATTGAGTGTAAGGTCGCAATCCTTTGAGTGGCCCTTCAGCGAGCAGACACAGTCTCTGAAAGCTTTCCGACGCCTTTGCTAACGCGGTTCTGATGGAAACCCAGGCTCTATAGGTCCATTCGGAAAATAGGCGCCCGTAAGGCTTCTCTATTGTAAGTTGAGAATTCTCGCCAGCACATGCGTGGGGTCTTCGCCAAGTCTAGACTAAGATAGATAAGCGAAGAATAATTCCATAATCTCGGCATTTTCTCTTACCTCTCGCAGATTCCTTGCTACCGAGTCTCACGTTTGCGCAGGGCATGCCTCCCCGTGAGCCCAGCCCAGCCCAACATCGGTACCAGCCCTTCCGAGAGGCGGTGAAGTACAGGATACTCTGTGCATCTCTTGTCTCAGACTCTGGGTCACTCGCTGCAGTCACGGTGTCTCGTTTTCCTAGCGGCGTTTGTGACACATTCTCCAAAACGCAATCACCTCGCGAAGCTCAGTCACAAACTCATGGGAGCTCTGCAAGAGCGACACAACCGGAATCCCTGACGTGCTACATAGACATTTATAGTGCTTGAAACGCAGCAGACGGGCGCTTTGCGAGTCTGGCCTATCTTCGCAGCAATCCATGCCACTGTAAGTTAGGCGTCCGCACCAATTAGCAAGGGTGCCCACCCTGGGAGGCTATTCCCACGTGGGGGTTATTAGATGTGTCATCTATTCCAATGAGCACGAGCTGAGGAGGAAAACGGGAGTCTATTTGAGAATGGGTACTGGCTGCTCTAGGCATTCGACCTGAGAAGTATCCCATCAAACTAGAGGTTGACTGGAAGCGTACCCACGTAAGCGCCTTCGAATTTGCGCTATCACCCCATGTTCCCCATGTAGAATCTATGAGCAGAACGAACCCCAACTGTGGGGCGTAGGATATGGCACGAATAGTGGGAAAAAAATCGAAAACGGTACAATTCTGAGTGAATTGGGTGATATGGGGTACACCTTTGCTTCATAGGCAACTATTCAGTACATGATTACAATTCTAGACATCGGAGGATGAGGACATCGTCAATTAGCATATTGAGTACATTCATTGAAGTGGTACATCATCGAAAAAGGCATGGTACATGCTCGATACAAAAGCAGTACATCGCGTAATCTCGCCGTTAGTACATGTCCAACTGGGAGTACATTAGAGCCAGTAATAGGGACATGCGTCGAGATGGGCCGCTATAGAGGGACATCTTCCGCCATGCGGATCTCACCGAGCGTCTGATCAGAGTTTAGGCGCCCAGGGCTAGCGATTACCAGCTCAGAAGGTCTGCCTCTACCCTCATATACCGTGTACCCCCTGACACCACCTCGTCGATTTGCTCCACCCCGTTTTCCCGATCCCTGCGAAGGATGCACTTCCGATCTTCATCCTCGCCCAATAGCGAGATAGCCACTGGCAGCCTGGCGCAACGCTCATGCAAACAAGCCGTCGTTAGGCCCCAAATGCCCTTGAGTCGACCTAGTACACACACGAGTCCCTCAAGCTTACCCTCCATCTCGGAAATCTCTCAGAGGATCCGTCGGAAATTCCAAGCCAGTGGTCCCACAGTGGTGACTGGTTACTTGGTTTGGAGAGCGATGCTTGCCGACCCGACCAACCCGACCTCAGACCCGGCGCGTCTAGGGCGTATCCATGCTGGCAGCTGAAGGCGTGGTGGTGCGTTCAGAACGTACACCCTGCTGGGAATGAGAAGTAATTCCTCCCAACGTGCCCTGCAATATACGTGCTTGGCGGTGTGGGTCAGGTAAGCGAGCTGCCAGGAGGCATGGGTGAGTGAGTGGAGTGTATGCCAATGACGAGACAGCGCACCTAGAGCCAAAGCGGTCCTATGTCGAGAACTAGAGCGCGAACCGAGTGGTGAACCTCTCGGATACGAAGCGCGGTGATGGGGATAGGGGTTGCTGGGAAGTGCTCGAAGCTTTTCAGCGAGGAGTGAGGTCTGCTTTCCATTCGTTCCACGTTGAATTCGAATGGTGAAGGTGAGACGTTGAATCATACCTTCAGGGACGTGTGCAGCCTTCGCCTCGTCGGGGGTCAGGTCAGCGCGCACCTCCTCAACCTCGCCGCTCGTTCCTGAGAAATGCTGTAGCGCACAGCTGGTGGTGAGGTGGTAGGCGATGCCCTCCCCAATCTCCACGTCCTGGAGCGAAGGGGAGGGGGGAGTATACTCGCCGGGTGAGTGCGGTGGTGGTAGGAGTAGGTAAACAGTCAACACGACGCGTTGGACGGGAATGCCAATATGAGCACACGTGACTCGGATGCCAGTGTACCATTGCCGGAAATTACCCCTGTACCACAGGCGCTTAGCAAATGTACTACGCTCTCCCACGATGTACCACTTGAGAGTGTTCAGATGTACCATTTCTACGCATATGTACCATATGACGACCTAAGGATGTACCAATCTCTGTTCAACATGTCCTTCCCCTCCTTTTCACATGTACCATCCTGCCCCATGTCCCCTTCCGAATCATGTATTCATTTGTGCGGAATTTCCGTTTAATTTTTTCCCATCGACGAAAAGTGAACGCAGATGACAAGCCCTTTCCAGGCGGGACCGTGACCCCACTGCCCCGGTGATCCCGTTCAAGTCAACAGGGCCAAACACTGGCCGCAGGTTCAACTAGTTGAAGTTGTCAACGGCGGCGGTACACCCTTTGCTCCCGACCATCATGGTGTCCTCCCTCCCCGTGGAACTGCTTTTGCTCGTTATCGCGCATATCGACAAGGAAGAAAAAGCTTCACTTAATAGCTTCTCACAAACGTCTTCTGCGTTCCTCGATCTATGCCAGAGGTTCCTTCTATCTCGGATCGTCATCACCGATCGCACCGATTCTCAGAACCCAACTCTACGCAGTGTAACCCCTGGCGAACACCTCATCGGCCTACTACGCTCATCTCCCAGATTAATACCCTACGTGAAAGAAATCACAATATCCGACGCGAGTAATCCCTGGGATAGCTGGTTGCGGGACGATCTGAAGCTCGTTGAAGCGCTGCATCTGCTCGAATTGACGAAGATTGAGCGATTTGAGCTGAGGCGTAACCACCGAGGCACTTGGTTGGAACTCGAACCTCGTGTGAGGTGGGTGATCGTCGAGATTTGCCGATCTCCAGCTCTTGTCGGGCTGTCGCTGTGGTATTCACCGCTTCAATTGTTGAACGCGTGCGGATCGTCTTTGAAATATCTTAGAGCTCATGAATGCCAAACGGTTGTCGGCGACACAGACATAGCATCGACCCTGCACTCCTGTCAAAAATCCATCGAGAGCTTTCGTGTTTACCACAGCTTCGATCTAGCCAGGGTCATCCAATTCCTCTTCGAGACCCCAAATCAAATATCCACGGTTGATAAGCTGCGCGAGGTGCACATCACAGCATCCACCACCGTCGACTACTCCCATATGCGACGCCTCTTCCGCAGATGCCGCTGGTCTCTAGAGAAATTGACGATGGGACTTTGCACCGAAAGCGGTACGCGATCCCAAGCGCCATTGTTGAAAACCACCTGATCTTTTCGATAGCCGTCACCGATCTTACCCCTTTCCATTTCGGGTTTCCTGGGCTCGCGGTGCTCACCTACAAGCTCGAAGTCACTGCTCCCAACGCTGTTGGAGACAGGCTGACTCTCCCGTGGTTGGCCACGACCCTATGCGGCATGCCCGAGAGGTGTCTCATCCATACCATACGCCTAGAGCTGTCGTTTGACCTCCGTGACGTCCCCGGTGGCCTAAGTGCGCCATCCATATATATTTGCGAACGGGGGCTACGTCTCTTCGGTGATTCACTTGGCAAGCCGAAGTATTTCCCTCGTGTAAAGTCTTTCGAGGTGGAAGTCTATTCTTCCAACCCTGATGATGTCGAGTCCATCCGGGAATGGGTGTTGAAAGCACTTACAATACCCCAGCAAAAGAAGATGCTAAAGCTGAAAATTCTCCCTCGTACGCCATTTGATTTGGAAACACCATTCACAAAACTCACCAATGCTTTAGATTCGAATCACGGTGCTTAGGATCCGTTTGAACGACGTTGTGAACCCTTTTAACTCCATCCAAAGGGTACAACCGCTGGGTGATTTTATCGCTTGGATGCGGCCGTAAGCACGGGAAGGCGGTCGATGGTGCCGTATTACGACCGCAGATCCAAGTTGAGTCGGCTCTTGATAATTATGCTTTGAGAGAAGTGGCTTGGTCTGCAGATATGCAGTACGAAAGCGTTGGGTGCGTTAAAGCCTGGGAGTTATTTCAGAAATTTAGGGACGGGTGCAGCTGAACAGACTGCGGCCTTTCTGCACCAAGAACACGTTCGCTTTGCTGTTGCCAGTGTATTCTCAATATGTACAGCTACGATTGTTGGGGCTCGCGTTATGTACTCATTCGCACCAATCTATGGCCCATGAGAGTGGAGTGTGTACAGCGCGAGGCCCCAAGGCTCAACACCTTCAAGCCTTCATTGATGGTATCTCGAATCCGAATCCAGACATCCTACTAGTAACATAAATCAGTGCACGATCTCTCCCACGCTTCGTCTCCTCTTACCATCGCGATCTCCCTAACCTCACGGTCTTCAACAGGCGCTCAGCACTCATGGCATCCGATGAAGAAACACCAACCCAGTTGGATGCTCAGACCTCTCGTTCTGAGCTCGATCTGAGCGAACTCAGAAGGAGAGAAAATTCATTATCGCCAATATCGCGACTGCCACCCGAGATCTTTTGCAAGATCTTCGTGTCAAGTACTCCGGAAATCTACTACGGGGGTCTCGACGGGCGTATGCGACCTCAAGCAATGGATATCAGCCATGTTTGCCACTCTTGGAGGGTCATTGCCATTGCCTGCCCAGAACTATGGGGCAATCTTCACATCAACTTGGCCACGAACGCGGAAGTGTTGACACTTGCTCTGGAGAGAGCGGGGCGAGCTCCAGTATCTATCAATGTGCGTGGTTGGACGGGAAAATATGATCCACCGAATGCAACTTCCGTGCTATCCAAGTTTATCCGCGAACGACAGTCGCAATGTCAACACCTTACCCTTCACACAGGCGAGCACTCGTTTCAAAAGCTTTTCAAAGATGTGTCGGGAAGCTTTAGCAACCTCCTTTCTCTGAAGTACTGTGTGAGTTGGGTTACTAGCCTCGAAGACAATGGCCTTTTGGAGTTCCTCCAGCATTCATTCCCTCGACTTCTCCGTCTTGAAATTGCGCAGTCTACTGTCCCTTGTGATACGCTTCAACGATTCCCGCAACTTACTCATGTGGATATCCAGCAGCTCTCACTGTCAAATACGGTCATCGCTGATCTCCTCGCTTGGTTGAAGCAGGTCAGCGCTGGCCTTCAGATCTTGCGATTGAGAGAAAAGGAGTTCGACTTCCTGTCCCCAACAATCGAAGCGCCGTTCCCAATGGGTATTAACTCAATACACTTACTGAATCTAGAAGTATTCGACCTTCAGAGCTGCTCTCCATTTGGGAGCAGGGTTTTCGAGCACTTCCTTTCGTCCATCTCCATCCCTACCACCTCTCGCCTGCGTGTCATCAAAACCCAAGACGGGGAACGCACAGCGGTTTTGGCCAGGCGCGCCTACGGTGGGAATCCTGCACCTGTGGTTCTCGAATTCCACTGGCAATCCAATGTAGGAAAAATATGTGCTTACAATGGTTCGTCGACCCCACAGGTGTGTAAATTTCCTTGTTGATAACGTTTGGTGTCCTGAACATAAAGCATGGGGTGGCTGAACAGGCACCAACTCGTGATCGTGCACCTTGGATCGATATTCGTTGGCCCAGCGAAGGTTCAGCTAGACCTTGGGAGTGGGAGTGGTCGTTTGCCCACCTTCGCGTTCTTAAACTGGGTGGCGAATTCCCTAATGCCGGGCACGGTGACGCTAAGAGGCTCTGGACGTTCCTTGCGGAGAATGCAGTTGCTCTGGAAATCCTGCAAATCGCATCATTCTGTGTTGAGCGGGTGGCGATTGGCGACTTTTTGCAGTGCCTCCGCGGATCTCGAGGGATAGGTGGCAGCCGGCAAGTGCCTTGGCCTACTCTTCGAGAACTACACTCTCCTTTGCCTTCAGAGGACTATGGCGGACACACACGTACCGACTGCGATGATAGCACAACGCGGCTTCACCCCGAAGTTGCATACGCTCTTGATTTGGCGGACGCGCTGAGAGAGAGATATATGTCTGGCTCAGGATCTGGTGCGAAAACATTGGCGGAGCTATATTTTACGGCGGATTTCTCTGAGCCCTTGGATGCAGAGTTTGCGCTAATCCTATCCAGTGCAGCTGCAAAGGTCGTTTGGGCGGTAGATCCTTCTAGGGGCCAGACCCCATAGGAGACACCAGCTCTTGGACAACTGTGTGTGCTCACGAGCTCACTTTGTAGGCTCCTTTCTGTATGATTTATCGGCCACTTCCCTTTCCCCTCTTCATGACACACGGTTCTATTCTAATCCCATATCTGAGTTGTCAATCCTTCCTATAACGCACTTACATGGTACAAGTTTACAACACGATCATGATTAACACCGCATCCAACTAGAGTATGTGACTGTGTTCCTCCTCTCGGCTCTGCAACGAAATCCATCTTCAATGCACGAGGTCTGGTCGGTTTTTGCGCGTCCCCCTTGCACAGCAGGCTCTCCTTCTTCCTAGATCAATGGTATTCTAATCCTTAAAATCGGAATCTTGCGTCCAAGGTGGAGTATTCAGAGACAAGCTCATGTACGGACTCCGAGTCTCCCACGCTTCCTCTCCTCTTCGCCCCGCCAGCAGGGCCGTGTCGGAAGCCCAGGATCGCCATCACTCAGATCCCCCGGTATATCGGGACTTACACCCTCACTCCACGGGAGACATCCGCAGAGGTATTCCGGAGAAGCGTGCGCGGTCCGCAGATCCTCGTCGCGGCTTGGGACGTCGAGTCGACTGGCCCGTGGATCGCGGAGATCTCAATATCATCCCGCGTCCACTGAACAAACGCGAGCGTTTGGCCGTCAAATGCCGGGAATCTCTGGACCGGTCCTTGGATGCTGTGGGTAAGAGCCTGGAGACATCGGTCGAGGCTCTCGCCAAGATGGGGGTCAAGAGCATGAAGATATTCAGAAAGGGTGACAAGCTTCAAGAAGGGTGGCAGAACGTCGACTACAGCGATGCCCAAGAGCATGGCACCTTTTTACATAGGACCCCGAATATTAACGATGACGACACCGAGGAACATGAGGAGGAGGGCGCCGGCGGGGATGGTGAAGATGATGAAGGCGAAGAGGAGGATGAGCGTATTGATGTCCCTTCTCAATATCCCTGGGAGCAGCACCCCGCCCATTTCTACCCGAGGACATCGACGCCTCTATCACATCTCCGAGTTGAAGAGGGTGGGACAGGAGGGGTGTTAGTCGCTGATCAACGTCGTGAGCGTGAGTGCGAAGACTGTCGCCATGACCAGCGGAACTCCGATGGCTCTCCCGACTATAGGTTAGTGTACCCGGACTTCTATGCTACTAATCTGAGCTAACCCTGGGACCCAGAGCATGCCTGCATTTGCCTCGTTATAGCAACGAGGACGACGAGGACGACGAGGATGCTGGGGACGCTGGGGACGACGGGGCCCAGGGGAACTAGAAGGACAAGACACACTGCCGATGAGATTCGAGAGCTAGTACGTCTTCGGAGCACCTGCTCAAGTCCCTGTCTGCTGGTTGCTTTCCATTACTCACTGACTGTTTCCGTATCCCATCCGAGTTGCTTCATCGAACCCATCCTATTCATCCTATTTTATCCGCTGGTGGCGTGGGTGTATGTTTACGGCTCTCTTTCTTCTTTTACTTTCCTTCTTGATCCCTATCTCGTATAACAAATTCTACGCCGATCATGATCTTTCCTGTTACGTTTCTTTGCCTCGATCCTCGACGTGATTATCTTTCGCTCAGTGGCTAGTATTCCACTACTCTCTTTGCTCTTGCTACCCCTGTCCCAATTTTGCACAGTACACTTCCCCTGGACTATGTAATATGCCATGTATGTATCTGTAAACCAGTTCCCACTATGACAGAACCCACGGAATTCTTGCCCAGCATGTAGTCTCGACGCATCCTGACCGAGCGCGTCGACGTCATGCGTGCATGGCAAACCCCGTTCCGCGTCCGGACACGGCGCTTACTAATCCCGGGGCTTTGAGGAAATCGTGGAACGGCGAAAGGGGTTGCTTCTCTAAGCTCCGATATTCAGGGAGGACTTAGGCGGAAGCATTCTAAGGCAGAGCAACTCACTATATTCTACAATAGTTGTCATCCCATGATCCCAGTCTCAGTTCCGGGAGTCCCACTCGGTCAGGTCCGAAGCTGCCGTGATGCGCCATCATTTCATTCCCGACTCCTTGCGAGTCGGAGCCTCTCTCCGCCCACCATCACGTCCCTTGTCCCGCAACACCTCCAGTCTTCCGTCCCTTCGTTTCCCTTCCGCGGCCACTCCCTTCCGACTCTCAGTCCCTGGGACAAGCTTCCCCGCTTCGCAACCTCCGTAAAGCCAGCATGGACGTCGTCCTCGACCTCTGTCCCGAGCAGTCACCTCCGCCGCGACACTTCGCCCACGAGAACGGAGGTATGACCAGAATTTTGCCATGTTGACCGGCACCGTTGTCAAAATAACTCATGTCGCCTTGCAGACCACCAGCCTCAAGTCATGCCGATCATGAGAACATCTCTCGTCGACTCAAGATTTCCAGTCATTGCCCTTGGCTGATGAGCTCCTCGCGCTCCAAGTCCGAGCTTGATAGCCCCAATATCGATTCAATCCACGAGCCCACCGTGAAGATCTCTGAGATACGAGAAGCATGGCGGCGGACCGCAAGAGCTATTTGATCATCGTAAAGACGAACCCGCCCGCTTCTCTGTTGTCACTCGACCTCAGGCTCGTCTCCGCACCACCCAAATACTCAAGTTCTTCAGCGATTACATGTCGGTCTCGTTGACACCATCTTACCCGCAGCCCCCTCCGTTTCTTCAGCACTCTTCAACCGACCAAGTCAAGCTACGGACGACTCTGCGAACCCTTCGTTATTCAAGAAGCTGAAACGCCTGTATCATGCAATCACCGACGCGGAGACCAAGGCGAAGCAGGCAAAGGAATCAGGAGACGCGGAGGGGGAATCACTGGCGGTATCCTGCTAAGGGGAGAAGGGGAAATCAATACAGAAGCGGGTAAAGGGAAGTGGGGGGACGGGTTGCAGACTGTAAGGAGTGCGTAGCCGCAGCATCCTTTCCGGCGGCGTTTTACTAACCAATATATGTGCTTACAGTCTTGCTGAGACGATCTATGACCGTCTTCAGTATCTGCTTGAACTCGAAGTACCTGCCTCCTTCCACGGCGTCTCCACGAGTAAAGCACCATCCGCTCAGATTGACACTAGCATTTCTCCCAGCGTCTCATGGAATTCGAGCCGGAGAAGAGCGATGGAGGAATGTAGCACGGGGCTGGGACAGCGCCGTCATCCATCTCGGTGTATCCCGGGAATGGTAAATCGCACCTTCAGCTGGGCTTGCTCTCTCCAGATAATGATTCGGAAGAACTCCATGGTATCTACCACTTTCTGAAAAGGTATCGTCCTGTATTCCCACTCGACGCCGCAATCTGACCTTTGTGTTAGGTACCTACCTCGTAGTATGACCACCCTTCACCCCTTCCCCACATCCCGCGGATCCGTGTTGCCCGTTTGGACGTCTCCTTTCTAGGCTAGGCATTCAAAGCCTAGTGTCCGCGCCCCGGATCGTGTTGCCGCCTTCCACGGAATGCTCTTCACCGGAATCTAGGACTTGCAGGATGTGTCCGTGGGGTGGCTCGACATCGAGGTGGTGGATGGGGGGAAGTGGATTATGATGGGTGCGGTGAATGTTGCCCGGATCTTGGGTACCTGGTGCTGTGAACCCCGAAGAGACAATGGACCCAGGCGCCAATCCTGGTCGCGTTATGTATGACTCCCCCCCGCGTCTCCTCCAACGACCAGTAACTACCGCCTATGAACGATATTCGTGGCCGCCACTCCGTCGCTTAGCCCCAATTCACCTGACGCCCACTTCTTCAACCGTCTGCCTACACTCCGTCCATCCTCAACCCCTACCTCACTGTCATTCTTATCGTTGTCTCGATAATCTGATAATCCTAAAACAACCATCTGCGCTCCGGGTACTCGAACGCGCCATCCCTTGGCAAGAATCGGGTACATCTCGGGCAATCACGCATGTCATCATGTTTCCAAAGGCCTCCTCGACCCATCCGCTCCTCGGAGCCTCCTCCTGTCTCGAATGACGGTAGCCAATGCTGAGTGACATTGTCTCCTCCTCCGATGAGGATGAGTATGATGGTGCTGTAGGGCGTGAGCGATACACGTTTGCAGGGTGAACACCAGGGGTGTGGGTGTGGGAGTGTTGAGGAGCTGGAGGAGAAGAAAGGGCGACGGAACGGAGTGTCGAAAGGAAGTCCGCACATAAGTAGGAGAACCGAATTTGGGCGTGTAGGTGGAGGGTGTTGGGAAGGAGGAGGACTAACGACGCAAAGGAGGCCGACAAGGCGGAGAGGTGAATTTGAAGATACATGTCAAGTATCACTCCATGCATGGGCTTAGCTTGCACAACAACGTCGTCGAGGGGCCATCAGTCATCTCATCTCTGATTGCGGTGGTGGTATGTCACCCCTCGATCTCTGGACCTTCAATCCCTGACCGTTGAAGCAGATTATACGACATCCAAAACGTCTACTTTCCCCTACTCTCTGGAGGAGAGCAAGGCTTTCCTTGACATCCGAAACGTCTACCTTCCCCTACCTCTCTAGAGGAGAGCGAGGGACATCCGAAACGTCTACCTTCCCCTACTCTCTGGAGGAAAGCAGGGCTTTCCTTGACATCCGAAACGTCTACCTTCCCCTACTCTCTGGAGGAGAGCAAGGCTTTCCTTGGAACTCTCGTGCCTGTACGCGATCGATCGACCAGTAGACGGCCGCATACTGTCGCTGATTGAGTGCAGTCGTTACTTCAAGCACTACCTCCTCGAGAGCGAAGACTCCGAGCAGGGATGGGAGAGCATAGTCACCTCCGCGATCACGTTGAAGGCACAAGACTTCTTCCTCGATCGCCTGAACACGATCTTCACGGACAACTACGTCTACGCCTCAGGTTGAACAAATGGCAAATTGCTTTCTTCCAGTCCATTGCTCTGCTTGCCCTCCACACTTTCGCCTTCTTCCTCCCTGTCTCGCAAACAATGGCCGTGGCTTCCGCAGGTGCCTTGCGCCTGAGCATCGTCGCATCGGCGGTTCCCATCAACCAGCACCAAAACATGGCAGAGTCGACAGCAAACGAGGGACATGCTTATCACTCGAAGCGCCGTGGAAGGTTACAGCAGCTCGCTTTGACCTTCGCTCTTCCACAGGCCCTCATCTTGTGGGGTCTCTTCCTCATGTCTGCCCAAGTCACGACTTTCCTCCAACCTCAGCACGTTATCATCATTTCCTCAACGACCATCCTCTTCGCTATCGCTTCCGTTTGCAGAAGTCTGTTCGTCAAGCCGCCGTTCTCCCTGAATCGGACAAAATCATCGTCTAATATCCTCTCATGACACTCATGCCTTTCTTCTCCCTTCTTTTCATTCCCATGCCACTGTGTACCCAGAGTCAAACGGTCTCATTCTATGGTTGAGGCCGGAATGTTCATGTCCGCACGGGCGCCTTCGTCAGTAGAACTTCATTCCAAATATCTAGATGGGTACCTAACACAGCTTTCAGGCCTCTACCTGCCGCAACAGTGGTCCGCTTACACTCACCCGGAAGGCCAGGTCTACTTTGCCCGGAGTAGCGGTTCTTCGCTCCGTGGGGTCACGGATTCCTACATGCACAAGTCCGAAGTGGCCAAGAAGCTCGTCTCGTGGGTTGCTATTATCGAAAGGAGGCAGAGGCTCAGAGCTTCAGCATCTCCGAAACAAACCGTCGAGCTCTACGTCCAACTGGAGGACGAGGATTGCGATTACTGCTTTGCCGACCACGTCGCCCGTACACTGTTCTGGCTTGACGACTATGAGACTGCCTCTCTTGGTCTCCTTCCTGTGGTTCCCCATCGCACCTCAAGCTGCAGCTGGCCGAGCAATACTGGACACATGTCGAGTAACACTCCATGCACGCCCTTCGCTTGCACGACAACGTCGCCAGAGGAAGCTATCAGTCATCTCATCTCTGGTTGTGGGGGTACATCACTTTTCGATCTCCGTGTCTTCGTTGGTGGTGGTTGGAGAGAGAGAGAGGCGGTGACGGGATCAACATCCAGCCCGACTGGGCCTGTGTGATCTGGATGATGTCACTTCCTGTCCGACTGTGAGCTGGGCGTCTAGTGGGCTTTCTCGGCTACACCGAGGATCCCTGCCACATCGTACGTCGCCTTCAATGGACCAGGCAGATCGTTTTCAAATGTGTACTTCCGACTAACTGGCTGCATTTCTTTCCACCAGTCTAACCAGCGTGCGGCGAACCCACGAAGATCTTCGATGGATGGGATGTTGTGATAGCGGCGACCAGCGAGCCACTTCTCCAGTTCCTGGGGACGGAGCTTGGTAGCTCCCAGTCGGCGCTAGTGTTCTGGTGAGTCCTTCGTCATTTGATTTGCGTCCGGAACTTACCCCCTTCATTCCCAGCTGTTGGGCACGCTTCTCAAATTCGGCATACGCCTCTAGGCAATCCGTCCAATCACGGACCTCCATCTCCCCTCCCAAGTAATTCATATCCTCCTCAAACCATTGCGGCATCTGCAAGGTGGCCTTCTTCCGGTCTCGTGTCCGCCTTCCCCCATCCAGGCTTTCATCCACCTGCTCCTCCTCTGTCTCACCC
This sequence comes from Coprinellus aureogranulatus, assembly GCA_027627275.1. Lineage (NCBI taxonomy): Eukaryota > Fungi > Basidiomycota > Agaricomycetes > Agaricales > Psathyrellaceae > Coprinellus > Coprinellus aureogranulatus. The sequence goes on from JANDKE010000010.1 coordinate 30,052, forward strand.
CGCTTCCTCTTTGAGCCTTTACTGGTGCTCGACCCAGTGGAAGCATCAGGAGTTGACTCAACATCGCCCTTCCCATCTGCTTCTCCACCTCCTTCCTCTCTATCGCCACCTCGCCCCTTAACGCTGGATGAACCGATACACTTTCCGCCACCCGAATGCATGTTGTCGAAGGGTTCGTGTTCGAACAACGGGTTCTCGTACGTGGGCAACGTAAACATTGTTCCATTTGCCGTGGCACTCATTTTTTGAAACAGATCGTCTATACCGGCTTGGGTCTCATCAAGTGTTCCCTCGTATGCTGGAAGTCTGAAGCCTCCAAAGCGATCGTCGTAGTCCTCTTCAGCGTCCTCAGGGTTCACATTCGCCTTCACGGTATCCCAATATTGCGCGGGATCGACCACCTGTTCAGCTTCGACGTCAGAGGGACCGCCATCGATCTTCTGACCCTCCGGTCCGTGGTCGAACAAACTATGAACCAATTGGGGCATGGCGGAAGAGCCGGGGATTGGTTCGGAGATGAGGGTTGTGCCAGGGTTTTGGGGTTGGGTAACAATGGGTACGTTATTGTTTCCAGGTTCTATATTGGGCTCGGTCTGCGGTTCTGGCGATCGTGTTCCTCCTGGAGCGCTCACAGCCGTGACCTTGCTGTTGGGCTTCGTGACCTCTATGTCCTTCTCCATACCCTTTTGTCTGTCCTCGTTGTCCTGCTTTCCCGAGTCGCCCTTGCTACTGTCTTTGTCCTTTTTCTTGCCTTTCTTCTTTCCTCCCTTCTTCTTTGCTCCGAGGACAGTTACGACCGCGCTGTCGAACTCTCCGGTGTCCTCGTCCCTTTCGGGGAATACGTCGGGTTCGCGGATCACGGGCGCACTCCCGCGCTCCGTCAAAACTTCTCTCGTGCCGCGATCGCCTGCGTGCTTGGGTGGAGAGCGCGGAATACGCGCTCTTCGTACGCTAGTCCTCATTAGTTCCTCAGTGTTGGCATGCTGATTATTCACTCACGGGTCACTAGGTGATTGAAAGTATTGAACTCGGCAAGGATCATATCAACCGCTGGCGCATTCATAGCGCCGAAGCTGAATCCCTGTCTCGTCTGTCCATAATGGTACGCCATCGTTTCGATTTCCGCGTTTGGGTTGTCGGGCTGTGGTCCACTGGCGACTATCATGAATGTGAACCCCGTTCTTGGTCCCCAGTGAGACGTAAATTGGCGCATTGCCTCTGGCAATGCCTTGATCGCGCTATTGGTGAAGTGAGTTCCCATGTCCGGGTGAACAGCAGAGCGAAATAGCGTACGCAGAGCGCTCAGCATTGGAGTAGTCATTTGCGGCCTTTGTCTGCTCCAATCCTTCCTCGATCTTCACGGCCTGGTCCCTTTCCTCTCGTAGCCGCACTTTCTCGGCTTCTACTGCCGCTTTCACTTCTTCTGATTCGGCCTTGTAACTTTCGCGTGCTACCTCATTGAGGATGGCAATGCGCTCTTTCTGTGCCCGTCCTTCCATCTTCTCTGATACGTCTTGCTTTAATTTGTCCCCATAAAGCTTCGTATAGATCTGGGTTTCGGTGGGAACACGAGGGACGGCGCTGCGCATGTTGATCTCGAGTTTGGGCACTGAGGTCTTCTCTCTTTTCGCGGCGTTGTTGAACCATCCGATGACTTGCTGCACCCCAGATCTGTCACCCATGACCTCTTCATTACGAGAGCTAACACACCTTTTTTCGCTCGATAACCCATTCATCCTTTTCTTTGTTTGTAAACACCTTTCTCGGCACTTGTGGCTTATCCTTCCGAACGCGTTTTGGCTGTTTGTACGTTCCTTTTGCTTCTGCTTCAGGGTCCTTCCACATCCCAAAAAACTCGGCACATAATGTCGAGAGTGCTTTCCCCACAACTTGCTCTCCCTTTTCTCGTTGTGCCTCAATGAACCTTGGTAGCTGACTTTCCAGCCACTCCAGCTGCTCAATTGTGTGCCAAATCGGGCCACCCATCTACGACATTATCAGCATCTCGCGAAATGAAAGCACTACGGAAGAATTACCCGGCTTGTCGAATAAGGTTGGGTCCGTTCGCAAGCGCCGATGTGCGTTTCTGGACTAACGGGCCCTTTCCCCGCCTCTGGTGCTCCGATTTGGAAGGTGCCGCGTGGCAACAAGGTTTGGATGGAATTCGCCGGATAACTGTATAGCTGTCCGACGAAGCACTATAAGTGCTGGGCTGCTTTGACCCGGATCCTCATCCCACTCTTTCCAGTACCAACATGAGCGACAAGCCCACTCTCACCACTCCTGCATCCGTCAGCATGACCACCCTCGCCGCCGTTATCATCGCTGCCTGCCAGGCGGCAGCAAATGGTATGTTCTCATCATCACGGCGCCTAACACTATCTTTGATTGACGAGCATGTAATAACCCCGACAGAGCATGGCAATACCAACAGCACCCCCGCGTCGTCGTCCAACGATGCAGTGACCGTCCAGGCCCTTGCCGCCGCCCTCGCTCAGTTGGGCATTGGGCAGACTTCGACTGGTACGTCTCTCCATCCCACTCCCCTGATCCAAGACGCTGACAGAATTACGCTCATATCAGGAAGTCTCGGCCATCTTGGCGAAAAGCAACAAGCGTTAGAACGATTCTTGGCCGTACTACTGGGGTGAAATTGCTGCTTCGACTCCGTCAGGAGCTCCTAAGCATTAATCTTCAGACGAGGTCTAAGTATCTTGCCAGTGAGGTACTTGTGGACTTTTCAGGCCAGTTGCGCGCAATATTCGGGTCACTAGGGTTGCCATCAGCTCGAGGAGTGGCGCTATGTATTTTTAGCGGAGTGAGACGCGGAAACATTTTGCGCCCTGTTCCTTTCCTTATCATTTGCTGTCGTGTTCGCCCTTTCCAACTTCCTTTCATTCTTTTTCTTCGTCCCTGTGAGTCCATTTCTGTCCTCCAAATTGAAGATAGAGCAACCTCTGACTATCGCCAAGCCTTGTATTTATACAGTCTACCTCCAACCCATACCCGATGTCACACTCATTCACGACCCACAAACGCAAAACGGTACCCGCGGTAGAGAGACGAGCAGATGAATGCGAGCCCGCCGACCCAGCAAACACTGTCACTGACCGCCTGAACAAGGCGCTGCAAGACGGCGGTGCGGGCTACACGCTTCGCCTCTGCCCTAGCCAGCGTTACCTCATCCAGGCACCCATCAAGTTCACCCAACCCAACCAGGAGATTAGCACTGCAGGATATCCGACTGGGGATGAGCGGGCGATGCTGGTCGTGTCGGGGCCTGTGGCGGATGGAAAGGGGCATACGACGGCGGTGGATGGGACGTGCAATGACTGCGACGGCGTGAAGTTGCGGAATGTCCAGGTGCGTCGAGGTCCTCGGGTCCGGCAGGCTTCAAAGGTTGAGACCTGCTTCGTAGATTGACGGTACGCGTGGAGATGCACCGCCCACGGACGGTGGAGGGAACATCGAGATGGGTGGGGACAATTCGAACCAGCTCATCGAATACGTACGGTCGTTCAACCTCATGCTGTTTGCCGGTGCTTGGCGTCCATGATGCCCACTGGCAATGTAGCGCTGATGGGCTCTGTTCAGGCGCGAAGCTTTAAAGCGCTTAAGACAGTTTTGGGAGATCGACAAAGGGGAGTATATAATGGGGTCTACTATAACGGGGGGAAAACTATGGGACTGATTCACGCAGAGTCTGAGCGACGACGGCGTGCATCTCGGCGCATTGCTTCTCGCACGTCTCCATACACTTGGAAATAGACTCTGGTCAACTGGGGATTGTGGAGCAGCGGTGAGGCTTACCGTCAGTAACTGGGGAGAGGAGACCGATCCATTTTGCCAGAGGCTGGTTATTGTGCCCAATGCAGGCATGCATGAGAGGACAAATGTCCCCTTGGAATTCGTCGCTTCCTGGTGTGTAGGGTCTAACCGGATATCCTCTCCAACGATGGCCTGTGTGGCAATCAGGTCACAAGGAACCCAGAGAACCCAGAGAAAACTCAAAGCCACTCACAGCAGATGCCGAGATTACAAGTCCAAACACCTCGATACCCGCATCGGCCAATGCAGCACTTGCAGCGACAGACCCCGACGCAATACACCCTTCGATTCCGTCGGCTTCGATGACAGTGATGAAGATGTCGACGGTGGACTTGGGGAGTGTTTCCAGTCTAACTGAAGGAAGTAGGGCTTGGTGAATGGCCATTGCAATTGACCTGTCTTCAGCATCCTGTGCGATTGGATTGAGCGCCTAACCGAGGGTGTAGGGAGGCACCACATACGCGGATGGGTGCCCTACGACGAGGACAAGAGAATGGGGCGAACTTGACTTCGATATTGAGTCTTCCCTTGTCATGAAATGCGACGTTTTTCGATTGCCGAGGGCCATATCTGTGACCACTGCTTAGGCGCCAGTGGACAATGCTGTATCTTCTAACTCACATGGCACACGCGATTTTTGTATTTCCAGTCTCAATATACGCCGAACCATTGGCCTGGTCAATCAATCCTGGTTGGAGGACTACAGGTTCTTATTCATTTGAATCTATGCAAAGTCCAGGAGAGGACTCACAGATAGGCCGGATGGCCCCACGGGTTCTACCAATCCTCGGCCTCCCGACCATCCACTCGTCGAGAGTACCATCTTCGTCGTCATACAGCGGTGCAAAACTTTCTTCTGGCCCATTGATACGGCGCCTATCGAAACCCGACTGGGCCATGGTGAGCGAGGAGGAGAGAAAGTTTTGGAACTCCGAGGCGCGTCTGATCGTGCCCCGCATTCTGCTCCTTACCTTACTACACCCACATGGTTGGTCTCGTCGACTACGGCAGCGGCAGCGAAAGCGACTCCGAGACCCCAGTTGTCTCCCTCCCCAAGAAACATGGACCAACGCCGCCCGTGGCCTCATCCTCACAATTGAAACCACCTCCAAAGAAGAAGAAGATTGGCATTGCTCTGCCCGCCCTCTCCAACAAGCCAAAGCATGACGAAGGCCAGGAGGAGGACTCCATAGATGATCGACCAACGAAGAAGGCTAGGACGAATGGCTCTGGGAAATCTTCTCTGTTGGGAATGCTGCCCGCCCCAAAGACGAATACCCCAGTTGCTGCTCCGAAACAGAGGGTTCTAGGTGGCGGTGGAGGTCCTGGTCTGGTTTTCAACTCCTCTAGCCGCAATGCAGAGAATTCAACGTCTGCACACGATGAACCCACCTTACCATCAAATCCATATGCAAGCATCGAACCCGAGCCGGATGAGGGAGAGGCGCCCGAATCTAGCACCACAATACCCGCTGCGAAACCGTTTCTACTACCACCCTCCCTCCAGAAGAAGAGAGCAAATGTATCACTAGAAGAGACGTCGACCAACACCCCGAAATCGATTCCTTCGAAGCCCACTGCTCCAGCAGTCGACTTCTTTGGTCTGAGCAGCGCAGTATCCAGCACGCTCCAAATTCCCTCATCCTCCTCCAGCACGCTCATAGCACCTTCCCTCTCAGCAGCTCCAGTTGTACCCGAGGAAAAGATTCCTGAACCAACACCATATGACCCCTACCCTGGATATTACCAAAAGCCGAATGGGGAGTGGGCGCAATACGACGTGGAGTATTACACGAAGTTTCAAAAGAAATGGCAGGCAGAGTATGATGCTCACGTTCGCGCACTTGAGAAAGGTGCTGTCAAAGGGTTCGAAGACTACGATGCTGCAAGTGCGCAGGAGATTGACCCCGTGGAGGAGATGGAGAGGGCGAAGAAGGAGGTACAGGAGAGAGAGGAGCGTAAGGCTCTGAGCGAAGGGTGCCGGTGCTGCTGCCTCTGGCGAAGGCAAGTCCGATGCCACGGCTGAGACTGGAGAGAAGAGGAAGAGAGGAGTGGAGCCCGATGGCGGTCTCTATGCGGGAACGGAGGGGTACCAACGCGCCACCCTCGTTGGAGAGGAGTGAGTCGAAGAAGGCGAAGACGGATTAATTGAAGGAGGTAGGACGAAGAAAAGAAGTATCTTGGAGGATGTTGCTTTGAGCGTGGAGGAGTGTGGTAACCCTATTGTGTCTTCCGTGCTTTCGCCTTGCTTTGTACTAGTATTGACCCATGAATTCACGCCTTTGCACTCTCCGTCCCCCTTGGGACTAGTCGCCGTTGGCTCTGCACCATGGTGAGTGTCCCACCCTCTCCTTCCGCACTCACGCCATATGGTGTCACAGGGTCTCACCGCAGTCCTTCTCTTATCCCACCTCAACAACGAGAGTCAATCAACAATGTTTAGAACCTCTAAATCTCCGCGTTATTGCTCAAATGTCAACGCCTCGGTGCCTTCTTTTGCTTCTTCGACAGTGGAGATCACGAAACCGCCCCCGTCGTGACGCGCATAATCGCAGTTTCCAGGCCCCTTGACTGAACTCTGGAGTGGCCGGTGAGCATCCCGCTTCATGGCCTGAAGGCCATTGATCATCATCTGCCTCTTGTGCAACTGAGATGACAGAGGATACAGGCGATACTCCAGCGTGGGCATGGCGCATCTCGACCATCTAGCACCTGTGTGAATACCCGAATGCACCATGCGAGATTCATCCTAAACACCGCAACGGCTGACTTCTCTGTTTAAAAGGACTTTGCGGCCCTTGGGAATAGAGCTGGACAGGTGCCGCCCCTTCTGCTTCCCATTTAATTTGTCTTTCTTCGTCGTTCTTTTCTTTTCGTCCGTTCGACCTTTCCTCCAACCCCTCATTTATCTTTCGTTCAACGAGGTTGGTGGACTCTACTGGACGACCATGGCGTCTCGTGGTATGACCTCTGGAACCGGTCCGTGGACAAGTGGGTGCGGTTAATGCTTGTCGAAATTAGGTTGAGCGCGNNTCATCTTCTNTCAAGGGGCCTCAAGACGTCTGACACCGGTGTTTCTGAGGTAGCGGATGTGGCCGGTGGCTACGAGAGAGAATAAGAAACGGTTATAGATAATAGGCAAAGAAACTTACCGCGCTCGAGCAGAGATACCTTGCTCGACTTCTGGTTCGAAGGCGGGAGGGTCTCCTTGAGACGGGCGTAGCCGTCGCGGAGCTCATCACGCCTCCTCCGCTCAGACTCGATGCGCTACCTGCGGATCGTCTCGCGGCGGCTAGAGAAAAAGGGAGTACAGTCAGTGTCTGATAGATGAAGGGTACATGGTGCAATACTTACGAAGAGTCGCTTACACCACCTGTGGGTGTAACAGGCTAGAACTCCACGTCCTCATCCCCGCTCTCGTCGTTTCTCCTCCCGGCCCTGCACTTACACCTGAGGATGGGTTGGCTTGCGGCGAGGGAGACGATGGGGTTAAGATCTTCGGGAGCGGAAGACGGTATCGTGGTCAGGGACGGCGGCAGGTTGTATGTGAGGGTATGAGGGGAAGTGCTAGCACCCTCGGTGGGGGTGTGCGGATGAACGGGGGAAGCGGCGACCATTGAAGAGTAACTGGAGTCGCCTGCACTACCGGAGAGGCTCAAGGAGCTGTTGAAGGCGACAAGGGAAGTCGTTTACGGGACTGTGGACACGGCAGGTGATGTCAAGAGATCTGCTGCGTGAATTCATGAACAGGATTGGACCTACGACTGAGATCCGTGAATGCGGATGATTGGGGATATGGAGATAAGAGTCGAGGTGGCTATCCATGTAGTTGAACTCGACGGGGTTCATGTAGGGAGGGGTCTTGTGGGGATCGAATTTCCATGGGGAGGAGTTGAGATTGGAGGTCATACTCGACAAAGGTACAGCACGGTGATGCCCGGACATCGTGCTTGCGGGTAGGGAAGTTCTTCTCTTTCTTGACCGGCTTCTCGTCGTAGATTCGATAAGCAGCATACCGATACATACGTTAAGTGTCACTGGGCACGATCTCGGCGGCGAACTGCATTGTCACCTTCAACGGCGACGGTCCTCGGTCTGGATATGACGTGAAGAGTCTGTCTGAAGGAATGGTGTATCTTGGAGCATGGGAGATTGACCGTTCAGGTGACAACTTCAAGTTCAGTCCCCGCTGATGAAATCAGGGTTATCAAACGCACTGCCACCCACGGCGCGTGACTCAGTATCATTATCAGAGTCTAAAGACTCTAATAGTTGAACGCGGGATCGCTTCAGCCCCCACCACTACCCCCTCAAGCGAACCCAAAGGACAGCGAACGACCTGGCTGCCACCCATCAACCACACTGGGCGTTGAGGTGTTTTGGGCTCTCATTGTTGGTCGTAATCCCCTGCTATAGATCCCTAAGAAGGGTAGCTATCGATCTGCTTCACTGGCAGAATACAAGCTCAGGCTAACGCGTCGCAGTTTCATGCCTCAGTTCAAATGCACAGATACTAGCGGCGTCCGACCTCGCGTAGCAGCGATGCCTGCACTACCCAACGGTCTCTTCCCTGCGACGCTGCCCTCCTCCGACGACATCATGCGTTACCCTCTGTTTCCTTTGGCCGCGGCTTTTTGCTCCCAACTGACAGCCCTCGAGACGTTCCCATACTCGCGAACGGCACTCCCGACTCCCCTCCGCTCCCTTCTACTAGCCTCCTCCTCACATGTTGTCCAAATGGCTATGGACTTGTACACATTGTCGTCACGCCTGCGGCGCCTCGTCTCCCCGCCTTCCTCAAACTAGTAGTCGTTGTCAGAACCTCGACCTTCACCAGCGACCCCTGCGGACGGAGCGACGCTGACAAAACTCTCGAAGCCAAGGTTGAGATCGAGCTTGAGTAAGTTCTTCTGTTCTATCCATCCACTCACCTAGGTCACATGAGCTGGCTGACATTAAGTCGGACTCAGCTCCTCAAGCTCTCCGACTTAATGTCGGGCCAGCTCGAGCTCAGCTCCCGCAAGCTCAGCTGTACCCGGGCCAGCTCAGCTTTTGCAGCTCAGCTTTGAAAAAAGCTGAGCAATAGTAACCTGAGCTTGACAGAGCTGAGCTACTCTCAGTGTAGCTCAGCTCTATGAGAGCTCAGCTAAAAAAAGCTTGACGGAGCTGAGCATAAACCTGTGGGAGCTGAGCTGAGCTGAGTCTTACTCAGCTCTCCTAGAAATAAAGTCAAAAATCTCAATTAAGCTCAGCTTTCAGAGCTGAGCTCATGTAGCCAGCTCAGCTCTACCTGTCACACTCTGTCACACCTGAGTCACATATCAAAAATGATGTCACTGTGACTATGATGTCATTGATCAGCAATCAAAGTGACAATCACCATCAGTGACATCATGCAGATCAGGCACATCAATGACATCATGATTGTCAGGAACAGGCACCTGATGTGATGTAATGATCTACATGATGTCACCTAATGACATCACATCACTGACATCACACTCATTTAGATAAGATCTTGAACATCAATGAGCCGTTCCTCTAGCATCTATCTAACAGATAAGGAAGATATGGGTATCATTAGAAAGCGTTTGAGGAGGGCTTTCCAGCTGTACTACTTGTGTGAAGAATATGTTCTTTCTTTCCTACCATAATAGGCAATTACTTCTAACTGACCATAAAATTGTGTTCATATTGACAATTGCACCACAATGGAGAGGGTTACAGCATTCTAAATACATAAATAAGGTGACAGTGCATTGTTGGCAGCTATTCAAGGTGTTTTATCCACTATACGTTAAGCTGGACCACCAGCACGCACATAATTGTTGCAATGCATGACAATCAGCGAATTGGACCTAGGCCAGTGTGGAACAAGGCATTTCTCTTTGTCAACACTGCCAATGCTCTTAAGGCATTTCAAATGTTGCAACTGAAGGAAGATAAGCATAATCACCCATATGCAGGGTATGGTAGGGCTCTTCGCGTACAGTGTGCAAAAAGCTAGTGTTTGCCTGATACAAGTGGCTGTGCATATTCCCACACTCTTAGGCATGCATATTTGGAATCTACACGTTGATACCTATAGAATGAGATAGGTCGCACAGAAATCGGACCAGTCAATGCTATGATATAGCCCAAACAGTGATTTGGACAGCGAAGTTGCAAAAGTGCAATGAACAACCACTTCAATGTTGTTCATAAGGACATCTTTGCCTATATCTCAGTCATTTCTCAACCGTTTCTTATGCGAACTACTGCATTCTGATCCCCCAACCCTACCTGTCACTGCTATGCCATCCACAAAAATTCCCACGCTTGTCAAGGGCTTCATTTTGGACCATCTTCTGTTCGTTTTCGCATTTTTGGAACATATGTGCCACTGTTCATGCTGTTTTGGAGCTTTATGCATGCAGAACCAATGCTATGTATGGTGTAACATGTACTATACCTCATGGACTGCATTGGGGTGCCCAGAATCTCCATATATTAGCTGAATGCACCAAGACATCATCAACATGCTCTGCTTACAGAGATTGTTGCCTTCTGGAGAAGTGGCAAGCCACATATTTGGAATATGAACAGAACTAGATTGTACCACACCAATGTCTCTGACAGTATATGGCAAGAGAGCAGTGTTAAAAGCCATTCAATCCAGTGAAAACCAGCTTCGCAGTGGGGTTTGCTGGTGAACTGAGCATTCGAGGTGCATTTGCAGTGCATGTTTATCAGGCATTTGGCAGTGGCAAGTACCATTGGAAAGCCCTGAAAATTACCTTCCTGATGGTATCAAAATCATCTTTATTGGTAAAGAACTGCTTGAGATAGAGGGCATACAATGTCTGACTTTTGTTATCTAAATGAGTGTGATGTCAGTGATGTGATGTCATTAGGTGACATCATGTAGATCATCACATCACATCAGGTGCCTGTTCCTGACAATCATGATGTCACTGATGTGCCTGATCTGCATGATGTCACTGATGGTGATTGACTATTTGATTGCATCAAATAGTCACATCAAGATATGATGTGACTGATGTGACTGTCACACTAGAGCTCAGCTTAATCAGCCCAGCTCAGCTCTTTTGCTCAGCTCAGCTACTTTATAAAAAATATTTTAAAATCTTTCAAGTCTAGAGCTGAGCTCTACCAAGGTCAACTCAGCTGTAGCTGAGCCAAGCTGAAGTACCCATTCAGCTCAGCTCTGAGAGCTGGCCCCCCTTCAGCCAAGCTCAGCTACGCTGAGCTATGCTTGGAATTAGGGTACCAAAGCTGAGCTAAAATTATGAGCTGAGCTTTTTTAAGCTGAGCTGGCCAAAATATGGCTGAGCTTGCAGGGGCTCAGCTTGAGCTGGCCTGACATTAAGTCGGAGAGCTTGAGGAGCTGAGTCCGACTTAATGTCAGCCAGCTCATGTGACCTAGGTGGTCGGAAAGAGGGCCACAGNGCCATCGANCACAAGTGCCCNTTCTGGCNTGCGCGTTTCGACCGCGCCAAGATCGATGCTCTCAACGCTAAGGTGCGTGCTTTNCAAGAGCGCGGACGAGCCTCCTCCACTAACNCGAACCTTGCCTAATGCCTAGCTCGAAGAAGGACATTAGGGAGATTNGTATTTGTACTTTTAACATCGCTNAGAACTTTCGTGANCTNGATGTATTCCTCGAACNCAATGTAAANGACTTTGANGTTCTGTTNATNCAAGAGCCGCCTTGGCAGCTCATAAGGCATGCNCCGTCNGCTGTNAGCAAGGANGGTACAGANGTCCGAGGCGCNCCTAAGCATCCCCAGTGGATCACCATGGTGCGTCAACCTGANGNAGGGTCNAGACCGCGNGNCTTGACCTATGTGTCNCANCGNNTGGCGCCTNCTGCGCCCNGCNTANCGTCGAGNGCTCNTCGACGATCGCGATGTGATGGTCGTGTCCCTGTANGTGGGNAGCNANCCCATCTATCTAATGAATGTGTACTCCGACGACCAGCATAGGGGCATTGAGCTCATTGCTGGGCGTATTGAATCCCTTCCCCAGATGGCCATTATGGCCGGGGACTTCAACTGTCACTCCAGTGAGTGGGACCCTGCGGTCCAGCACCACCGGACGACGCCTATTCTGCTCGTCGACACAGCAGCGCGACTGGGCTTGGAGTACGCTCCGCCCTCTAATCCGGGACCCACCTTTGTGTCTCGTGCCGATCCGAACGTCAGGTCTGTCATCGACCTCATGTTTCTCCCCCCTGGGGATGTCATTGCGAGTGCCCCGGAGCGGGCCACCAACCTTCAGGGAGAGTCGGACCATGTCCCTCTCACCACGTCTCTGCCCCTTGACCAAGTAACGCGTCAACACAAGGGGCGCACCATCAAGGGCGGCTCCGATGAGGAGGCGGCCTTCATCTTCCAGATCAACACTGGTCTGGCTGATCTCCTGCATGGATTGGGTCCCCTCGATACGCCTGAGGCGGTTGAGGATTTGTCCCAGAACATTGCTGGCGTGTTTTCCGGAGCGTGGCAGGCCCACTCGAAGGGGTACACCATCACCGTCAAGTCCAAACCGTGGTGGGGCGAGACGTGTCAGGCGGCGTATGATGAGTACAGGGAGGATAACTCCCCTGACACTCGTCGCGCCTTTCGGGCTGCTGTAAGGGCGGCCAAGCGGGAGTTCTTTGACGAGAAGGTCACAGAAATCTCTATTGATCACAAGCGTCCCTGGGATCTCATGGCTTGGATCCAGGAGCGCAAGAATCCTCCATGCGAGGCCATCCAATTCAATGGACAGCCCTGTCACACTACCGACCAGCTCTGGCAGGCGCTTCACGGTACCTACAACGCTGCGAACAACCGACCGGTTGACCTGTCCATCTTGGACGATCTCCCCACCCTGGAGGCAAGGGAGTGGCCTGAGTTCTCTAAGTTACAACTTAGGCAGGCACTCGAGGCGTGCTCGTCTCGCTCCGCTCCAGGTCCTGACCACGTTACGTGGCGGCACCTGAAGGCTATCCTGTCAATACCAGACTGTACGGTGTTGATCCTGCGCTTAGCGAATGCCTGCATTAATGTGGGACATTGGCCAAAACACTTCAAGGACTCGCTATCGGTTATCATTCCGAAACCGAACAAGCCAGCCTACTCTACCCCGAAGGCATTCAGGCCTATTGTGCTGTTGAACACCCTCGGTAAACTCCTGGAGAAACTCATCTCCAATCGATTTCAGTTCGACATGATCAAGTATGACTTGGTTGATCCGAACCAGATGGGTGGAGTGCGTCAGCGCTCTACCGAAGACGCCAGCCTCTTCTTGACGCACCTTGTGCAGACAGGCTGGGTCAAAGGGTATCATACTAGCGTTGTCGCCTTTGACATCGCTCAGTTTTTCCCCTCAATAAACCACCAGTTCCTCCTGGCGGTCCTTCGGAAGCAGGGTTTCCACCCCAAGGTGGCGGCCTTCTTCGCATCCTATCTGGTACAGAGGTTCACCCGCTACGTGTGGAATAACTTTGTGTCGGATCCTATGCGGGCAGATGTGGGCGTGGGTCAGGGCAGTGCCCTCTCTCCAGTCCTCTCTGCTCTCGTCGTTGCTCCTATCATGAAGCTCTATAGGATAAAGGAGGTGGGCCTGGGCACCACCCTTATCACATTTGTCGACGACGGCACCATTGCTGCCCAGACTGACGCCATCGAGATGAACTGTCGTATGCTGTATCATGCGTACGCGTTCATCCATGCACTCTTCACTGCCGCTGGTCTTGTCCTCGAACATGACAAGTCTGAGGTGTTTCACTTCACGAGGGCCCGCACTGGTGCGGACAGGCCCATCGATCTTGGCTTTGCCCCTCACATGGGCGCCACTCCTCTCAGACCCAAGAAGTCCAGGTACCTGGCTCATGGACCTGTACGTGGCCCAGGTCGATTTCAATGTGTTCAACAAGCGCCGCAAGAACGCTCTAGACGTCCGCCGCACTGAACTCAATACTATCTGGAACTCTGCGCGAGTTCGACACGATGCCTTGTCAATGCTCTATAGCTTATCCGGTATACCAGATACAGAAGCAGAGAGGCGGGATGGGGCCTCGTTTGATCCAACGCAGAATACGAGAGGTAAGAGAATCTGGTACCATCTCCACGACCTGCCAGCCTCAGCTCTGGTCACAGATTACAGCCAGCTCGATCTCCCAGTCTTCACCTGCTCAAGTCGGGACTACGTGCGGTCGAAGGGTATGCATCTATCACCTCACCAGCCTCTTCGTCTGAAGATTGACCTTTTACCGAAGGTCAGATTGTCGGCGATGGGGCGGCTACTTGCTTCACAGATGCAGAAGACACCGAGATCCCTGCGGTACAGAGGTGGTGCGACACGCTCACCTTGCCGGCCCGCCGAGCCTTCGTCAAGAACATTCTCAAGCGGTTACTTGCCCTGGTAAACGCAGTAGAATCATACGTGAAGCATGTGCATGTAACAGGGGGCGTCGCCGCGGACCATCGGTTGCAGCTCAGTTACTGTTGGGATTCAAGCAAGGCTCACGTTCGAAACCGGGAAGGAATCACGCGGAGGCTGCAGAGGGTGGGGTTCAGATCAATATTTCTCGATTTCGCCGTCAAACGGCTCACACTCTCCCATAGGAATTCGCAGCGTTGGCTCGGAAGTATGCCGGCCAATTGGACGAGCGCTTCAAGAACAGTCTAGAGGGAAAGAGCCGGGAAGGTGCCAAGATTGTGCGTCGGCTTGCTCGTGTCAACAATCCTTCCGCAGCTAACTTGAAAGTACTCGGTAGGCGTCTGAGTCGGCGCTCGAGATTGTGGATAAGTTCGCAACCATGCATCATTCGACCTATCGAGCCAGTATGTTCCCGTTTGCTTCTCTACCGTTATTCTCTTACGGGACACATTCTCAGCCATGAAACGATATGGAAGCTGGAGACGCGACATCAACCTCGAGTTGGTAGAGCCCTTCACTCAGACAATCGCCAGTTCCTTTAGTGCAATGTTCGAGACGGACATTTTTGGCCCGTTCGAAGTCGACGTTGTCAACTGTATCGCCCAGCTCGTAAAAGAATTTGTAGCCTCAGCTGCAGATGAGCTGAGGACTGGCGCAAACCTTCAGCAGAAAGCCTGCCGCAAAGAAGGACGGGAAGCCCTCAGTCGTACAATGGCCGCCGTAAAAGATACCATGTCGTCCCAAAGGAAAGAGATCTCGCGTTCAATATCTCCCATCATCCAGAAATGTTTGACCGAAAGTTACGAGAATGCGAGACTGGAAAAGGGTAAAGGGTCTGTTGCTCGTATCAAGGTGGGTTCCCATTCACACATCTGGATGAATTTGCATCTCAATCCGTCTCTTTCCACAGGCGCACTTCCGTGAGTATGTGGAGGCTAAGAAGGATACTATGTTCGAGGAAGCTGCAGATACCATCCTCCAGGGCCTGGACAATGCTGCAAAGGCTGTCGGCGAGACTCTAAGGAGTACATTATCTCAACTCGCGGAAAAGGTGCGTTCGCTCGTCATTTTAAAGGATTAAATGTGCCCTTATGTAGCGCTCGTAGGTGGAGGTGAATCTTGCAGTCATCTGGGAGGAAGTCCGCGGTGGTGAAGAGGAGATGGCTGCCCGTGCAGAAGCTCTTGAGGTCATGTCGGCGGCTAAGGCTAAAACAGCACTATGGCTCGAAGCTGCTGGCCCCGGAGAGACTGGGGACGAAGAGACTGAAGATGCTGATTGAGGCTGTTATATTTTGCCCTACCTACCATTCACCGGCTTACAAGTCGCGCTCTCAATCCCAACCATTTCTGTCCCTGGTTTCTCCCTCCGATCTCTGTAATCTCATCCTCCTGTTTTGTACAGTAGTTTAGTAGTTTCTCCGTGCTCTTTCAAGTCATTTGTCAGTAACATCATTGCACTCTTATCTTCACTTCCAATCATTGGCACGGGGGCGGTTGTTGGGCGGGTCCCTGCCCCCTGAAGTGATTCCTCTTCAAGCTTCAGGATCTGCCCGACGCGTTGTTTGTCCTTTGTTTGGATCGGGTCCTTCGCATCACCTGCGAGGGGAAACCGCCCTATGGCTTCATTTGACATTACTTCCGACAGCGACTACATACCAGACCATCTCCTGCTGGCTCTGCTGTCTTCAACCTGCGTCAGAGCAGGCGTCTAACTACTAGTAGATCATTGGCGCTATACGTAATCCAATATGGTGAGAATAGCAGCTTCACCAGGTTGGATTCCGTGCTAACCGCGCCTTACCGGCGGCAGGCGCCAAACGCGAGCTTGAACAGCAACCAGCAGGAATATGGCCTTGGGCGAGATGCCGCTGAGCACCAGGATGATTTTGACGCCCCAAGACCGTCGCGTCTTGGGACTCAGCACCAAAGTTATGCAGACATCTTGAAGTCCAAGCCAGAGCGTGCCCTTCGAAAAGTGACTCAGATGGCAGAAGACATCGAGGCCGTTGTGTCGAAGCTGACTATTCAGAATAAACTGAGGGATGATGAATGGAAGCAGGATCTCAAGAAGTAGGTCTGTTCACCGCTTGGCGCTACTTGCCCTCAATATGTTTTGCCAACACAGGCTTCGAAAAGCAAAACGCGAGCGCCCTGAGATAAAGATTGCAGTTTGCGGTGGTACGGCACAACAGTGACACATAAACTCTCGACCAACCTAACTTTACACGGCACGCAGCAACGGGTGCAGGAAAGTCGTCCCTTCTGAACGCTGTGCTCGGAGGTACGCTAGGACTTGCTCAAGCCGATACCGCCTTTCTAATCTGAAGGAAGTCAATGCGATACCCACAAGCGGGACGCAAGGTGAGCGTTTGCATGGTAGTCCTGTTCGCGAACCCTTCGTAACCATCTTTGACAGCCTGCACCTCTGTTGTTACGACAATCTCTTACAGTAAATCTGATGTCCCCCACGCCGAGATATCTTTCCTCTCAAAAGAAGAGTGGAGGCAGGAACTCCAAATCCTTCTTACTGAATGGTCTTCCCATATAGCTGAGCACGCGGGAAAGGCAGTCATTCCGAAAGACGAGGACGCGAAAGTTGCCTGGGAGAAGGTGGGCGCGACCTGATTCGATCGCTTTTACGCCAGATAATCAAGGGCTGCAGGTACACGCAGTATACCCAGACCTCTTGATGGATGACCTGGAGGTTCTCACCGTAGACTCATTTCTTGAGCTGTATCCCGGTGCGTAGCTGTTGCCTTCCGCCGTCATTCAACTGATTCATTTGTGCTTCTAGACGTCACCGAAAAGCTGGGCCAGGTTGAAGAAGTGGTGGCAGAAGATTCGCAAGAATTCTTGGACAAGATTTCAAAATACATTGACGCTGTAAGCAAGGACGATGGTGATGGAGACTCAGGGTTAGCAACCCAAGAGATGGCCCTTTGGCCGTTGATTCGGGAGGTAAGAGTGTACTGCAACGCAAAAGCCCTGTCCAAAGGGGCCGTCCTCGTCGATCTTCCAGGTGAGTCCAGCGTAGCTCAATCTGGCTCCCCTTCTTATGCCACTGCCAGGTGTCGCGGACTCGAACGCTGCAAGGAATAATGTTTCGAAGGAGTACCTGAAAGAAGCCGATAATATCTGGGTTGTAGCACCCATCCATCGGGCCGTGAGCGACCAGACTGCGAAAAGTATGTCATGCATTGCTCCCAGTGATGACTGGCCGTGCTCACAACATGCGAATGAAGCACTCCTGGGCGAAGCATTTCAAAAGCAATTACTCAGTCAGTCATTCCTTAAAGATCTCCAAACATGTCTTGATGAGGTTATGTAGTGGGTTCGTCTGAGGTATTCTAACACACTCCCTGCCGCACTGAGACGTGCTCCTTATCACTACAGATGGCAGGTAAGCACGTCCTCTCCTGGACGCACCCGCCTTTCTTTCTTGACAATCGCCCATTGCAGCTACGACAGCCGCCGTATAACGTTCATCGCTAGTAGAACCGACGACGTTTCCTGCAGGGAAATTATACGGTCTCTAAAGCTCCACACCAACCCGACCCTCAAAGAGATTCAAGAGCGACTAGACCCGCTGGAAAAGCCGTATAAAGGGCTGCAGAAAACGGAGGCTGCCACTGCAAAGATAATGAAAGGTGAGAGGCATACAGCCTTTCCTGTCTGTATAAGTTTGGTTGACAGTTTCGAAGCGACTAAGCGGAAGTACGCAGCTGCGAAAGCCGCTCAAGGAGAACTTCGCACCCGCCTAGCTGCGCTTCAAGGAGCCACGGCTAGTGGGTCCGCGTTCGTCACCAGGAGTGCACCCCGTCATACTGCAGGCAAGCGAAAAGCTGAAGGACTTCACGCGGGTCAGGCGCGAACGAAAAGAGCGCGACGCTCCGGACAACCTACATCTGACGACAGCGATTTCCGTGGTGAATCTGACTCTGACTCTGAGACAAACAATTCCGAAGACGAACTTGATGGACTTTATGGAGAAGAACAGTCAACACATGTGGTACTGGAAGTGCTGCAAGCGAAACTGCAAGCCAAAGACGAAGAAGTTGAAAGGCTCAAATCAGAGGTCGAGGCTTACATGGCTGCAGGACGGCAGATTCTGGAACAGATTGCTGATCTCAAGAGTCAAATGGATCCCATACAAAAGGAAAAGAATACCTTCTGCGCTCTGCAACGGAATAAAGTGAGTTTATCTTCGCTTCGAACCAGGCTGGGTTCTGGGGTACAGTACCTTGGCTCACCCGTTGTTTAGTATTCGCGTACGATGCTGAAGGAAGACTTCCGCAGTGGTTTGAGAGACCTCGAAGGTGGAGGTCAAAGTGCACTGTTTGCGATATATTGTTCAAACACATTTCAGATTCCATTGCTGAGGCGCAGTTGGGAGAGGATTTCGATCCAACCCAGAACACCCGTGGTGTGTCCAATCTGACATTGAATTCGTGCGACTCTTGACTCCTATTGGCAGACTACAGCGATCTGGATTTGCCCGTCTTCACCTGCTCCAGTCGGGACTACATGAAACTGACAGGTAACCCTCTGCCTACGCATCACACACCGTTTTTCATGAAAGTATCCAGGTCAGGTAACAGGTGATGGCCCCGCAGTATGCTTCGCGGATGTGGAGGACACTGGCGTTCCAGCTTTACAGCAATGGTGCCAGGATTTAACTCTGGCGATTCGTCAAGAACTAGCACGGGACTATCTCTCCCTTCTGCAGACATTGGCCAATCAGGTCATTGCGTACGTCTTACAGGCGCAAGCATTGGGAGAAGCGACAATCGCCGACCGGAAGAAGCTATACCGGCTGTATGATTCTCGGAAGGCTCGAAATTTGGGTAAATTGGGAATCGCTGCTCGTCTGAACAAGGTGGGGCGACTCCCTCTGAAGTCTAATGATAGGGTTTTAACACCCTTCAGGAGTTTTACGCTCTGACGCAGAAATGCGCAGACGACATGAAGAAGAGCTTTAAGGAAGGGTTAGAAGAACAATGCTGCACGGGAGTCGAGAAGGTACGCCTTCCATCCCTGCACAATTACCAATTAATCCCTGGCAGGCGAAAGAGAAGATCGATGAAACTGTGGAGACGTTTGAGAAAATTCACCATTCGACATACAGAGCTAGTCAGTTCAGGGAATTCGCAAGTGACCTATCAAGTCTGACAACAATTTTTAGCAATCCGCCGATACGGAAGCTGGCGTAGAGACATTAACGTCGAGCTCGTAGACCCTTTCACAAGCAGTATCGCCCGTGCGTTTAGCGCTATGTTCGAAACCGATAAGTTCGGCCCCCTCGAAGTAGCGGTATATAATCGCGTGATGCTTCTCGGGCAGGAATTTGAGAAGTCCGCCGCAGAGGATTTGAAAAGCGGCGCCAAGTTGCAGAACAGGACATGCCGGAACGATGTGAAGCCAGCTCTGCAGAAAGCCATGGCGGTAGCGAAAGAAACAATGTCGAATCAACGCAGAGAGATCTCTCATTCTCTAGCTCCACATGTACAAGAAGCCCTGCGTGAAGGGTACGACAGGGCAAAGCTGGAGAAAGGCAGGGGATGTGTCGCCCGAATGAAAGTGAGATTTCATTCGTTTGCTGTCTGTCAGTTTATGTACTGAACGGTATCAAGGGTCATTTCAGAGACATCGTCGACGATAAAAAGGAGACAATGTTTGATGAAGCAGCCACTTCTGTTCTTGGTGGGCTTGAAGGAGCTGCCACAGCTGTTGGAAAGGCCCTGCAAGAGTCGTTGTGTAAACTGGCGAGACAGGTGCGTATGCCAAACATCGTGCGAGTGTTAGCCTGAAGCTTTACGATTCACCTGTAGGTTGAACTGACACTGGCGGTTGTTTGGGAAGAGGTTCCAGGCGGGAAAGACGAAATTGCAGCCAGAGATGAAGCAATGAAGGTAGCTTCGCATGTGAAAGAACAGACAGAGCTGTGGCTGGCCATCGAGGATCCTCACGAAGAAGAGGATTATGACATGCTGTATGGGGATCAGTAGGAGGCATAACTGTCTCGAGCTTCAGTATATACCCCGAATCCGTTCGATGGATCTATTTTGTTATACAATGCTAAGACGGGTATCACGGTCGGAAGGGATATCGTACGTACTGAGGAACAGAAAGCGAAAAGCGAGAACAAAAACGCAGAGATAGAACGTAAAAGCAAGTGACATATGGAGAGCCCAAATACAAGGTATACTTACCATCAGTCGTCATGCAGCTGGTGGTCGTGAGCATTTACCTTCCTTCCCTCAGGTTTGCGGACGGAGCTGCACTACTGCAAATAGGTTCCTTCGGACTGGGCTTTGATGAGCGTGTCCTGGGTCTAGCTGGGGTACCATTTTGTTTACGACGACACTTCCTAGGCGGAGCATCGGGCACCACATCCTCGTCTGAAGGACGCTTCTTGCTGCCCCTCGATGATCCACTAGGCGATACGACGCTATTCTCCTGGGGAGCTGGAGCAGCAGGCGTGATAGGAATAAGAGAGGCAGCGAGAGTGACGGGGGTGTGTGAGACTGAGGGGGCACTAGAGGCCGCGGTATCCGCCGGATAGACCGAACGTGTGAGGGAAACCGTGGCGGTCGTGGCATTGGGCATGGCGCTCACAGACGGAAGCGGATGGGTTGAAGAGGCGGACTCGCCAAGGGCAGGTAGTTTGGCAGCTGCATTGATTTCTTGGGCATTCAGGCCTTCCTTCCTTAAAGTAGCGATGACCTTGTCGAATGCCGCCTTAACCCGCTCGAAGTAACCGTCGGACTGCTGAATCAACTCCTCGTAAGCTTCCAGTCTGTCCTCTTCGTTGATCTCCTCATCTTCCCGGATTTCAACCTTCTTGAGAAGAATCTCGTGAATGACGGTGTGAAATTCCTTGAAGAATATCTTGCAAGTCATACCCCAGAATGAAGGTATCTGCTTTAACGGGAGTGGGCTAAGCACAAATCCGTTCTTAGCCTCTGCCGCCAACTCCTGGTCGTCGCTATTCCAGTGCTTCAGCAGGTAAGGCTGTTCGCGCAAGACGCAAGCAGGCCTGTCGAAACCAAACATGAGGTGGGTGACGACGTAAAAGAACGACTCTAGGTCATCCAAGTAGCTTTGGGGAGGTACCAGCTCGATCGACAAGGACCGACAAACAGCGATGGACTGATACATACGGGTGCCCTTTTGCGCTTCGTCAGAAACTCATCGGGAACATTCAAAAAGCGACTTACGACTCTGGCATCAGGAGGAATGGGGGATTTGAATTTATTTGCCCAAGTGGCCATGTCGAGGTCAATGAGAATGCCATAATCACCCTCGCTTGCGTTGGGGTGCCCAAAGATAATATTCTGCAGCGAGATGTCACAATGAAGGATGCCCCTGGCTAGTAAATTTCGATGCCCTGAATGCGTTTCTCAATCACCCAAGAAAAGGAGACAGTCGGAAGGGGGCGTACCGATGAATGCATCTCGGAGTGCTATAAAAAGGGCAAGACGGGATGAGAATTGCGAGACGCACGGTCCGTACCTCTTCAGAACCACTCGCAGCTTGATGCGGTTGTGAAAATGACTCGCTTCGAAGTCTGTGTGTCTGTAGCTGATCGTTTCGGCGCAGCGATCCTCGTATCCTACTAGCTGGACAACACCGCTAATGCCCTTTGCGGCGCGCAGGAACTCAGCCTCGCCGGGACGTGTACTATTCCGCCAGGCGTCCTTGATAATTACAGCCTGGCCGGTAGCTGGGTGGGTAGCATGCCAGGCAATTGTCCCGCGTCCTCTGATGCCGGGACGAACTAAGGGAGGCTCGTGCATGTTTAGATTGTAGAGGACGGCATTCGAGGTCTTCTTCGCTTCATCGTATTGATTGACTGTGATGGTCCCCGAAACCTTCTTGCCTGTGGCTTCGTCGACGGTCCATTGCACGGAACTGTCAAGCCCGATGTCTTCTTCGTCCAGGGAGGTGAGGCCCAGAACGAAGCGGATGAACACCTCCTTATCGGCGTCGAAACTAAAGAAGGGGGTCACATACAGTCCGCTTCTGTCGTAGTGGATAAGGCGGAACTGCTTCTCCGTAACGAAGAGAGAGCGAGAGAAGTGACGATTTGGCTGTTGGATGAATATTTGCCTGGAAGCATGTTAGNAAGTTCCGGGTCTCGGAAGAGGCCCATACGCACCTACAAGCGACGCCGGCCTGTTCAGCCTGTTGCCTCCTGGATCCCCTCGACTTGTCGACCTGAACCTCAATAACCCCGGTTATGTTGCTGTAACCAAGGCCAAGGGGACCTGCATTCCGAGGGACCTCGAAAGACGATCCATTGGCCGTGATTGCGATAGAAGGTTGACTGTGATNTCTCCCGTCGTCGTGCAGGAGGTGCATCTCATGGGTGTCGACNGCCTGACGCTTNACACCAGCAGGAAATGAAGGATAGAAGTGGGCGANGATTGTCGAGATAAGCTTGACTANAGGGTGACGGATTTCGGAGACATCCGTTGGGGTTTTGGNNAGGAGGTGAAACCCATTGCTCGAATTACTTAGGAACTTNGTGATTGCTTCGTCNCTGGCCAAGGCTAGATACAACNTCCTCGCCCACTCCGCNTTNANNCCATAGACNNCTCTGCCGNCTTCTCGCGTAACANTTTTNTNCTGNTCTTNNTCCTTCTTAGTGTCGGTNCNTGGNCTTNCTTTGTNGTTTGAGGCANGGNCAAGATGCTGGNNANCCGGCTCGCGCAGNGAGTNNATGTATCGGGNATTCNCAAGGNGGTCANTANAGCAGTNNGAGTTCGGCGAANACNGGNAGAGATTGGNNGANGNTTCGGAATNGGAATTGGANGTNGATAGNCTGAGGTNAGGNGAGTCCATGATAGNGCATGAGATGGTGGTTCGNAATCAAGATGCAGAAACTCTGGGGTCCNAACAATGGGGCATAGGGGCGTGACGCGACCNCTTNGNNAAACGCACATGATCGTATTCCGAGTNCGTGCCTCGAGGCGGNGCCGCTGANCGAGACGTCGNCCNAGGTGGGCNTTGCNGGANCCGAGGAANGTANTTCTGATGGTTCGTCCTGAAGCTTTGAANGGCCCGAGCGTCTGGAAGGAGNGCNCGAGGGAGAAGACGAGTGANTTCGCGGGTGCCAGTGGGCTAGNTAACCGTGAAATTCCTGCCATGGTTAACAGAAACCGAGAAGAANGANNCCAAGAGCNAGTGCGTNTTCGNTCTTGAGAGATGCTAANGAGCCAGNGGNAAGTACGGAGTCGCCGCCGGTCTTNATGGACNATTTNGTANATTGNTGGACTNGCTTAANTCCATTGTNTCGAAGGTTGCGAGCCATGGGCAAGACGGANAGCCTCATTCCCTGACGTGGATANCCNCTGANCNAGNNNGTTACNTGGCTGAGAAAAATCGACCTGTACATGTCGTCAGACNNTGCCAGGTANGAATCTGCACGAATACGAACTTGGGTTGGNACCNAGTCTCTTTGCTGCTCAATACAAGCATTNNGNGNCAGGTGCCTCCGGGATATCCAACACCACCTCTNTACANACNAANCATTCGCAGAGCNACCAAGCTGGCANGCTCCGAGGGCTTCGAGTCTCNAAGTGCCGTCATNTTTGCGACTTGTTGNNGNATTCACGNTGCTGTGAGCACACNGCTAGNGGCGCATCCCAGNTGAATCCGTTGCNGTGCGCCCNAAGNNTANNCAGANATGNNCNCCTGTAGGATCCTTAGCCCGNNGGTCATACGAGGTCCGAGTCCTGGNAGTNGNGAACGATGTGTGNGGAANANGTGCTCTCGCTNTGCCNTNTTGANNCANCGANTNCNGNNNNTGNACGNGCNGTANTACNGNNATTGNNGAGNNNNTNTGGNGTAACATTGNGACCTTTCNCTCCTACACTCAACATCCAGTATGGTTGACCTACCNTACGAGATATGGATGTACATTGCATCCCTTCTCCCANACGACGTACTCTCTCGAGTAGAATTCTCTNTGAATCGNGCATTCCTACACCATGCACTCGACCGGNAATATCGGGCAGTTCACTTTGGGGATTTTGCGAANCCGCAGGCGTTCCATAGNTTTTNGCGCTTACAGTACGTTCCAAGCGTTTTATGNCNTGNNGGTCGCATTGAAGAGCNTNTAGGGANCNTTCTNTGGCCGCTCGAGTTCGAACCCTTACATTTCGCAACACTGTGCTTCCTGTANACGAGAACTCATCGACCCCGCCGCCTCTCCCTCCCACTCGGAAGATATNCTGGAGACGAAGGCGCTTTTGGAGAGCGAGAAGNAGAGTTGAAAGGTCTACGGCTCAGATTACGGAGCCAGGCTTTCTTGAACTCATNTCAGGAATGGTCAATGTCACATCTTTCACTCTTGAATCGTATCAGGTCCTTTCGCAAGACGCGNCCCTGTTGCACTGCTCNCAACCNCTCTTCCACACTGCGGTACANTNNTTCAGCTCNAGCTTACAGNCACTTCAGTTGTCCGTTTTNGGCGACCGTCTTNCTTGGACCCTACCAACAAAGCGTTTGATTCCCAACCTCCGCCGTGTCAGCTTGGTATTCNCGGAATACACGTCTCTTCCCGGAGAACCCTTCCTCGACAGTGTGGCGCCTTTCCTGAATGCTCATCNTGAGCATCTTCAGTCGCTAACGCTAGNNNNGTACACCTGCGCATCTTCCAACNTGCNTGNCATCATGGAATCACTCGAATCTTTTCCCAAATTGGAGTCGCTCTCCATNGCACANACCTTGCCATTCGACTTCGACCATGCCGATATGGNGGGGAAANATTCAGCCACAGCGCTACATNATTTCGNTNTTCAACGCGCCCCAANACTNGTACANCTNGACCTGTACTCTTGGCCTTCCNTCGTCTCTNAATTCCTATCCAGGCCTCTTCGCAATAGCAACGGGAATAGGCCACAAATCCGCAACCTCAAACTCGNCATTGCCAAGGGGATGCTGGATAACACACCCTCGCCNTCCCTCTTNGNCACCTTNNTATGCCCAATCGCGAAAAGTCTTGTAGTTNTGGAGATTTCACATCTGGTNTTTGAACTTCCNGAATTCAAGTTACTATTGGGNGCCTTTCAGAATTCGCCTTCCAATGCGNNTAGCCAAGGTGGAGAGAACTNCCCACTTCGAAGGCTCGCCGTGGAGGTCGCTCACCTCGAACCGGAGCTCTTCATTTACACTAGCACTGTGCTTCCCGGATTGTTGACATTCGAGGTGGGGTACTGTTGGNTGCGTGGCCCCATATCGATNTCGACGCTCGTGAACCCTGGAAGTANCGGCGGATATCACTTCTGCAGCGTGTTCAGAATACCATCGATTCAAGTATGTCATTCACTCTTGCGANAGACTAGACCTGACGNACGCCCTTCGCGTTATAGTTNTGCGAATCCATGCGAACNTCATGTTACTTCGACGATTGGANTCTCGAGCACCTTCGTATCAAACCTTTGCGAAATCACCCCTGGGAATCGTGNAAGGAGGCAATNGCAAGGTCGTTNCCTAGAGTTANGACATTCAACGGGGCGTCNAANGANGAATANCTGTCATGGTCCAATATGAANAAAATCTGAATAGAATCCTNCATTGCAACTGAAGTAATACAGTTCTGNATCNACAGGGNAAAGACAAGNGAAAGAGTCNGNCTGCAGNAAGGGGAGGTNGCCTCANTNGTGANAGAGATTACATTTNANGCGAAGAAATGNAGAGTACTAACTCGTTGTGGAAGACTCGTCACAGCGTAACATTCGTCAACTACCGACTTCAAGGAATCTTGACAGGGAGGGGATGGCTGGTGAAGGANTCTGAGTTGTCATCCAAAATGTAGGTTCCCTTCAACAGGTCATGCCCGTTTCGACATTNAGTATCTTTGGCAGAAACATGCACCACTAGGTGCGTTTGCGGCACCGCCACGGTCCCATCTTCGTTTAGNGTGCGCAACCCACATTCTACACACGCCAGCCTGCGTGAGGTTCGAGGAGCTTCGTGGCTATCCGGCGTAGAGGGCTCCCTCTTATATGCATTCTCGAGAGACTTCTCATCAAGCTTCTTCCATGCGGTCGCGTAAGTGAATTTCCTCAGGGTAGTTGNGTGCTCTTTGCATTCCTTGAAGTTGTCGGCNTTGAGTTCATGCATGATCTACATGAATTTAGACAATTGAGATGTATGGAANGTTTCCGAGAACGTACCGCCTGGCGCCAGTCCATAACCAATCGCTTGTGAGCGCTAGCTTTCGGCCTCTGGCATCGGAGGCACTCAATCCGCTGGTTGGCTTTGTCGAGCTCCTCCCAAGTCACNGTACTGGGGTCTTCATCAAGGGCTACGATGATGGCTGCTGCGTACTTGGACGCTTCTACATGGAAACGAAGCTGCTGNCCACCTTCGTTCCACGCCACATTAGAATCTGCCCTGTCNTCCTCGTTGTGGTATTCAATCTGATAGTCTGGATCGTTGCGTCGACGCGCCCCCTTTTTGGCGANAAAGCCTTTCGCTGAGCAAGGCATGTGCCTCCTGTACAGACACCTGTGGTCCAGGACATGTGGGTACAGGAGTAAGCTCCCGCACCACTTACAGTCGAAGATGGTGGTCGCNAACTTCAGTGCGGAGGCGTCGTNNACGANTTCCTTTCCTTTGCCTTTTGAGCTGCCTTTCCCTTTCTTCTGACGAGGGGCAGTGATTTGAGTACTGGGGATGAGTCCNAGCAAGAAGCCTTCAGTCTTCTCCCTCCAGGCTTCAAGCGCCTGCGGCAAAGNATCCAGATGTTTCATGATATCGNATTGCTGCACCTTTTGCTCTGCAGGNGTGTCGTAGATNATGGTTCGNAATGGTTCCAGCTTGGCTATCTGTCCTGCCCGAGGNGCGTGACGCTCCAGATGTCGGTTATGGCTGAAGTAATACGCCAGCGGAAGATGGATNGCCGATGTGCGAGAGAAAANNAGTGAGTACCGGTCCCTTTGATCATAGACTGTCTGTTTCTCATCCAGAGCCGCAACGACGCCAGGACGTAATTTCTCCCACTCTGCAGTTCGTTNATCAGCNNTTACTCCAGCCCTAGCGGCTGATANAAATCNTACCTTTGTCTGTGAGGGGTTTNACACCAGTCATACCCGGAAGTCTCATGACTTGCCAGGTCCCAAGGCGATCCATCAACCCGNCATAGCCTGNGGGTGTGGAAGACACACGTCAGTTGACAACCCAGATTCTGGTGACCTCTTGTGACGCACCCATCTCGCGAAGTTTCNCAACGATACTNTACTCCNNGTCAGTGCANGTTTCTACGAACGAAAGGTGAANCGCATACGCTTCTCTTCGAGTGCCGCGACGTTCCTTGATGTCGCTGTGTTTCTGCAGGGACAGGAGGTACTCCCAGCTTCGGAATTCGTGNGCCTGATGAANTTGGTCAGCGGATAGCGATGGTTTCGGAAAGGCACGTAAANGCGTACGCGAGTTTGTCGAGCAGTGAATTTCTCGGTCGCTTTGCGGACGTACTCATTGTACTGCTCTTTATCTTTCNGGACCCGCTCCAACTCGCNGCGATGCCTTTCGTANTCGNTTCGTATGGCACGAGATAGGCCGNCTAATGGGTGAGTACTAGTCAGACNTTGATATGTGATTGGCATGAGCCGGGTGAAACACTCACTATCTTTATCNTAGTGAAGGGCNACCATGCGGTTCAGGTGGTACTCAATCGTTCCTGCAGCAGCACTCNTGGCAGTGACGAAGCTTGTAGCGCNACCATTAGTNCNAACTNNGTGCNCANAGAANNTATGAAGACTCACTTATTCCCAAGTAANCATGTCTTGCANTACCGGATGTANGAAAACCAATCTCGCTTCAAACCGTGTACGGTGTTGCAGAACTGGGTGAAAGCAAATNCAGAAACNGAGAAAGGATACCAANGTCGTACNTTATAACTCACAAAGCATGTCCTACCGAATAGAAGGTTGGCGTACTGCGGCAGAGACATATCTTCGGGACAAGGAGGNGGCTTAGGGTCGGCGACACGGGCGAAGGCCTGTGTTAACCAAGAGCACTTTCAGTGAAGAGCATATAATGAGCTANTGATCGCATACCTCCTTCCAAAGGTGGAGTGCAGTCGAGCGATCCAGGAGTAAGTCCCTAAACGCGTGATTTGCTTTCGAAAGGTTGAGCAAATCGGACAGGGTGAGGTACTGGAATATCTCCAGCAAGATGTCAAAAGGCATTTCAACCACCATCTTGAGGTGTCCGCGTCGCCCCCGAGTCCTCGCCCATATCTCGGGAACTTTGGGGAGCGTCTGCGATGGTTCGCTGGTCGCGTTATCCTTCGGCTGCTTGGTAGCCGTCTTCTGCTTTTTGCGCGCCGGCTTCGTAGTTGTGGACTTTCTAGTCGGCTCCTCGAACTCAGATGACGCCGCTGAAGGAGGAGACGCATCCTCCTTGATCGCCTTGCCTTGCAGACGAGTAGAACGACGAGACATTACAAGTCGAGCGCGTGGTCAAGAGTCAACGTGGGGTCGGGGCGGCCTCGCGTGTTTATATATTCCCGCCTCATGGCGCGTGATGATCACTGCGTCGGCCGCGAACCCCCGCCATCAGGCGGCATGCACGGATGCGACAGCTTCAATGACTGGTGCAGGGCAAGCCGCCATTGACTGGAATCACTTCTCATCTTGGTTGCTTTACACCTATTCGAGTATCCATTCTGCATGATTTTGATCCGATGTGTGAACACACAATAAATCATAGCAAGCGCCGGCTGCCAGTGGGCGGGATTCGCGTAAATCATGTTGCGGTCACAGTAACGTCACAGAGAATTGCCTCCCGCCGAAACATCGTTGTAACCCAGATGAGGAAAATACAGTGCTTCAAATTGCTAAGGATAGTGCATTCCGTGTTCCTACGCATCGTAGTCAAGGAGCCCAGAGTCGCTGGTGAATTTCGCCTTCCAGCCCTTGATACCTCCCTGAAGGACATACGCTTTCGAAGCATGGCTTCCTTCTGGTTGGGAGTCAAGATAGTCCTGATACCTTTATCGCCATCAGCTGTGTCCTCCGCTGCGCTAGAAAAGGAGCTGAACTTACCACCCCGCGGAACGAGGACCACGGCCATTAGAACTTTGGCAGTAGAATATGACTTTCTCCGTGTTTTTGTGCTTCTCGAAGAAGCCCGGCAAGTCGTCGTAGAATGTCTGCGCCGGCCATTGTTCACTTCCACGTACGTGGCCACCCTAAACACCGTCGGTCAAGAGTGCATCGCCCCACAATCATCTTGAGAACGTACAGCATGGTCGTTCCTTCGCACATCGATAACGGCGACCTTCTCTTCGCTTTGCAATTTAGGATCGCGAACTAGCGCCGCCACTTCATCGGCTGTGAGGAAGGGTAGAGAGGCTTTGACGGTGGGGTATGCATCCCACCACCTCAATAAGGTTGTCGGCGAAATGGTCGCGGGTTCCTCCCCGACAGGCTTGACGGCGTAAACTTCGAAGGAACCTACACAGAGAAGAAGACTATAAGCTTTATCCCAGACAGTAACCAGTTATTACCCACCGACCCACTCGTTGACGTCGAAATCTTCGGGAAAGTCAGGCCTCTGTGAGAGGTCGGGGGCCGTCGAGCAGCATGAAATACTAGACGTGCCCTTCCAGTAAACGTTGAGGTCGCTCTTGCGATCCACGAATAAGACATCTGAGCGGCGTGATAAGTTCGAGGCGAGCTATTCTGAAAGACGAGCACCTTTGAATCCGGCGTCGCTGAGGAAAGACCGGTACTGTTCCTCAGTGACGGCCCCACCGATGCAGCCCACGTACGCCGCAAGGTTGTCCGTGACATTCTCTGGAAGAGGCTTCCTTGCGATGATCTGGAGGTAGAGTACAGTCAGTGAATGTAAGCGTACTGACACCACTACGGTAGCTCACATCGTCGAGTACGATCCGTCCACCAGGCTTCAGGACACGGAACGCCTCCTTGAAGACGCTTGCCTTTCCAGCCAAGGGCAAAAGGTTGATGACACAGTTAGAGAGGATGCAATCAATAGTGTTAGACTCGATTGGAAGTTCCTTTTCCAGAGCTGCTTGAACAAAAGCAACATGAGGAGGCTTCAAACCTTGTTTCGCTGCATTCTTCCTCGCTAGAGCGACCATGTCCTGCGCCCACTCGCTCATTAGCACAGTCCAGTGACAGCAGGAATGGACGGGACGTACAGCTGAACCGTCAAGGCCAATGGCCTGCCCAGTAGGCCCCACCTTCGAAGCAGCGAGGAATACGTCGATCCCACCTCCCGATCCTAGATCGAGGACACGCTCACCCTTTAGGGCGTCAATCTCATAGTAACAGATGCTGATAACTAGTATGATCATACCTCCTTGAGCTTCGCGATCGCTGCAGGATTGCCACAGCTGAGGCCCAAATTCGATTCCGCGGGATCGAGCCGAGTTCTTCTGCAGTATAGCCGAATGCAGTTGCTACAACATTCGCGTCTTGAGAATAGCAGGCGAGGTTGAGTGTATGCACCGACGAAATAGATTGGGGATAATCACGTTGAGGGTCTTCTCCCTTCAAAGCACGAGCACTGTATGCTTCGATGACGGCCCCGACCGTATTATCCTCGGAACCAGCGGTTGATTTCTTGTTAGCGCAGCACGACATAAGGGTGCAAGTTTGGATAGAGGTGGTAGAAGGAGAGAGGATTCAAGCGATGGTGGGTTATGATAGCACGCGAAATTGGTATTGAATTTGAATATAGACGCCGCCGCACGGGCCAGCAGGCGAAGCATGGTGCGTGAATCTATACCAGACACTGGATAGAGTATTCGTCAACTCATTCAGGAGAGGTGGATCATCTGACCTACAAGCGAGGAAGATGAAAACAAATGGTATTATGATCAGCGGTTGGGTAACATGGTAGACGAACATATATACTCCGCAAGGGAGAGTGGATATGAGGTTCAGTTATAGATCTTCGTCATTGATGAGGAGGTCAAAATCATCTTCGTCGTCACTTGGGAGCCCGAGGTTGTAGTGTGGGCCTCGTTTGGGAAGGATGTGATTCCTGCGGACAACTATTAGTTTGTTGACAGGGGCAAGACGTGGGCGCGCTGACTTATCAAGCAACTCCTCGATACCAGCGGGGCCGGCTTCCCAATCCACCCTCACCCAGTTGAACACGAGTTCGCCATCCCTGTAGACGAGCAGTGTTGGAAGCATGTCGAGGTCCACGTCGTCTTCATGAACTAGGTCTCCCTCATCCTGAGATTCGGGATCCGACCCATATGGGTCATCTTCGTCATCTTCAGCAACACGTTTCATTCTTCGATTTGAAGAGGGGCGTTTCGACAACGACGTAGTGTTTGACGCGAACCCTAATGCGGCTGCTGCCCTCGCCCGCAAGAATTTGGTAATCTGGGGGTATTGTGCTTGCGAGTCTAGAGAGAGTCTCATCTACAGCATAGCAGCGATCCAGTGACTGGGATATTCAAATCAGTTCAGATGCGGAATT